>JAODUH010004439.1:22826-33370 GCA_027564835.1 Typhlichthys subterraneus | reverse complement strand
GTTGGGCCCCCCCCCCCCCCCCCCCCTCTTCCTCCTTCACCACCCCTCAGCACGCTGCACGCCCGCCAGCTGAGCGAGCAAGCCCAGCTGAAGGAGGAGCTGGAGGAGGTGCGGCAGGACAACGCCCGGCTGGCCCGGGAGCAGGGCCGCACCCAGCAGGCCTGTGAGGAGCTGCGCAGGCTCCACGACGACGCCCAGAGGGAGGCGGCCGACATGAGGGTGCTGCACCAGCAGGTGACCTTATAGGGACTTTATAGGGAAAGTCTGGCCGCTCGGTATCCATCTTGGTAAGGTCAAAGTGCTTATAGGTAAAGTCTGGTTGCTCGGCCACCATCTTTGCAAGGTCAAAGTCCTTATAGGCAATGCTTGCTGCTTGGCAGCTATCCTGGTATCGCCTCGGTAAGGTCAAAGTTCTTATAGGGAAAGTCTGGCCACTCAGTAGTCATCTTGGCAAGGTCAGACTTTATAGGGAAAAATCTGGCTGCTCGGCAGCCATCTTGGTAGGGTCAAAGTCCTTATAGGCAAGCCTGGCTGCTTGGCAATGGCAGCTATCTTGGTAACGCCTCCGGGCAGGTATTAGGAATACCCTATTTAAACGAATAGAGAGAGAGAGACATAACTGCATTTCAATAGTCAATGACAGATTAAAATTGGCATGTATACAATCGGTTTATACTTCTATACTGCACATGCACAACTATCAATTTGTATCGGTGCAACCACACGATTGGCTGTTCTCTTCCAACTGACATATTTGCTGTTGACTGACTTCTCCCATATAATAGTTCCATTCAGAATTCCCCTAACTAGTCTGTCTCTTCTATATAATGTCTCTGCTTTGTGTCGCACCCACCCCCTAGTGTCATGGGATGGGCGTTGCCACGGCAGCGCTTGTGATGTAGTGGAGGATAGGGAAGAGGCCTGGGCATTTTAAAAGAGTTTGTTTATGCCCCCAGAGAACCACGGGAATTGCTTGCGGGAGATGTGTGTGTGTGTGAGAGAGTTTGGAGGAGGGGGGGGTCAAAACTAGTAGCATAAAAATATAGACCGATTTACTGTTTACAAATAGTGATTACGTACATAAGTGCGCACACACAGTTTCGCAACAGAAGTGTAATTGATTCCAATGACTTGTCAAGCTATGCAAGAGAGCATTAACCACCAACGATCACATTTAATTGCTTGCAGACACATTGGCAAAATGCCTACAATACGCTGGTTGACATAGTGTGCTAAAACAATCCTCTGACATGGTGAAATATTGACTGTTTTTAGCTGGGTAACGTAATTTAGCATATTGTTTCCCTCCAGGTGACCTAGTTGGCGTGCCGTCTCTGCCTTTATGTACGATTACTTTCTGTTGTAAATATTTCACTTCAACAGCTATACAAAATAAATGCTGGGTTTCCTACCGTGTTAGTAGTGCGTCCCGTCACACAGCAGCATCTAGGCATGCTACGGCGTTTATTGTTTGTTAGCAGAAGGAAGTACAAGGAGGCGTCGTGCCAGAATGTGCACGTCTGCTGAAAACTGACCAAAACGGCTAAAGTGCATGTCATGGGTGGTGTTCCCGCTCTGAAGATATTTACACTGGTACAAACAAAGGAGAGGAAACATTATCATCTAGGACACATGGCAGATGACAATGTTGAGTCATAAGGATCATTTATACGTGTGTGTGTGTCTGTCTGTCTGTCGATACTTCTGGTGCTGTGTGCGTATATGTTGGTGAAGTCGACGTGACGTCAGCAGTGAATGGGTCTATAACCATACCAGAAAAAAACATTTTTAAATACTTAGAAATGGCTTTACGGTGATACAGATGTGTGAATGTCCATACCTACCTATCGAAGCAAAAACGGCATGCGATGTGCTTTGCCAGCACGTCCACTCGCACGCACGCGTACGATTTTACCCCCGGCCTTCAGTGAGACGCTGCCAACTGTTTGCATCATGACATAAGTAGCATCATTTGAGGAAACTGGGTCAGACGTCTGTGTGCGTATCAGAAACACATTCAGATTAGACCTGACCTGCACCTGCCATTGTTGCTGTTCTCCACAGCCTTGATGCAGTCGGTGAAGGTGCAGGTCTGCAATACCCTTTGCAGGACATTTAGAGAATGTCCATATTTGGCCATTTTTCTAGCAAGTAAGGACACAGGCTTTGTTGTTTCCATGAGTGTTCATGAGCTTGCGCCGCGATGAGCCGAACCAGTAATCGGCATCATTCAAATGAGGAGTCAAATTAACCCGATGAAATTAATTCGAATTAGGGATTTACTGGGACGTTGTTACATGCCAGTGACACACTCCGGACCTCTACACCCTAATAATGTCTGATTTGATAAAGTCTGTGATGTGTTTAAATGTTCTAAGCATGTGATATGGTTCTTAAGTTGTTAGAGCTAGGAAATATGGACATGAGGAGTTTTAGACTGAAGACGTTTATAGTCTGTTGCAAATTCCTGACCGACTGGTCCAAGGTTGGAATTAAATTCAAGAAAGTTTCCTCCTGTTTTGTTCTCCGGCACTAGGAAGCAGAGCAAGGTTTGTTTCTTATTTGAGTACTACTGAAAAAACTCTGCCCATATTTTCAATTGTTAGGTTTGGTTCCTCATCCACATTGCTTAATGAGGCGTGTTTGTTTATACAGGCGACCCATACCTTCAGTCTGGCTTTGACCTTGTATCTCTAACTGACACACATATTATTCATATTGTACAGAACTGACACCATATTGTACAGACCTTAGTACCTTAGAAAGCATCATAAACGTGCATACTACTTCACATACTCAGAATGCCCCCCCCCCCCATATTAGTATATAGTGTGTATTTAGCACTCTGGTTGTCCGCCGTTCAGACTGTTGACCCCCTGTTTTGACCTTTGACCCCGACGGTGTGGTTGCCAGGTGATGAGGGAGGGCTCATCACCGGACGGCCTCGGCCAGCTGTACGACGCGCCGGCGGCGGCCGCCAAGCTGGAGGCTCTGCGGCGGGAGCACGAGGCCGCGGCCGGCGGTCACCACGGCGACCAGGGCCGGCTGGAGCGTGCCGAGGAGGAGAACCGCCGGCTGCTGAAGCAGCGGGACGCCTCCCTGCACTTCCAGCAGCAGTACTCCTCCTCTGCCAGGAGGTGGGGCTGGTTCACACACACACGCGCGCTCACATACATGCTCATACGTGCACGTGCAAGAGCATGTACACACATGCACTCTCTCGTGCACGCACACACACACAGCCACACTCACATTCACGTGCTCATGTACACTTGCTCGCGCACACGTGCACACACCTGCATGCGCACACAGGCTTGTATATGCACGCACATACAAAATGATAATCAACCCCTAATTATTGCTACGGCTGGTCGATTTAATTGAATCTTTGTTTCAATTACGTTTACTTTGTAATTGCTAGTATTCCATGGGGAGCTGTGGTGTGAGCACTCACAAACGGCCACACATTGTTTGTTTGTTGCTAAAACAAAAGTTGATGAAGAACAGCAAATCACATAACAATTACGTTTACATTTTCACCGCAAGTCATTTCTAACGCGTAGATGGCGCTGTTGCAGTGCGGTCCTGTGGCAAACCTTTAACTAACGCAGCCTTCCCTCGGGCTCCTCCTCTGCCGCCCGGGTCGCAGGTTCGACGGCGCGCAGCAGGAGCTGTCCAAGGCTGCGGCCCAGAACGCAGAGCTGCAGCGCGAGATGGAGCGTCTGCAGTCGGAGGCCACGCGCCTCAAGACGCAGCAGCTCAAGGCCGCCAAGGACTGCGAGAAGTTCCGGGAGGAGCGGGACTCGGTGTTCAGCGAGTACCGGCTCATCATGAGCGAGCGGGACCAGGTGATCAAGGAGGTGGACAAGCTGCAGACGGGCCTGGAGCTGGCCGAGGCCAAGCTGAAGAACACTTCGTCGGAGAGGCGCGTCGCGGGAGAGGAGCTGGAGGCACTCAGACAGGTGAAACGGAACGGGACGCTCGTTTTGTCTGTCGGCAGATACGTCGCGCTCCTTGGTTAATTTTATTTCACGTTTCGAACATCATTAAAAGTTAATTCCATGACAAATGTCGCCACCAGTGGCTGTTCACTTTAATTTCTCTAAACTGATATCTGTTCATAGGAGCAGGAGTATAAATAATGAATCTTGTCCCCAGACGCTTTACCCAGGATTTCCACCGTGCGCAGATACGTTCTGTTAAGTTAGCGACACGGTTCAGAAGCATCCCAGAAGCGTTTTCAGTCAAAAATAGAATAGGCGCGCATTTGAAGCAGAGCCGTGAAGAGAGACACTTTTGGGACGCTCCTGGGATGCACAGCGGCACTTTGGCGGATTCACTTGCACTGACAAAGACCACTGTCTCACAGCCGGATTGCAAAACCCCCAGGTTGAAATCCGGGGGTTAATCGTGGTCAGACAATTTAGCCGAGATTGTACCGAGTGCCTGAGAACGAATTGTTGCAAAGGATTGCATGGTATTATCCAATGGTCTTAGGGGGGTTGTGATTTCAAGCAGTGCCAGCATTTGAATATTCTTTGAACATGTTTAAATTCTAATTTTGGAAACTTCCCGCAGTTTTACTTATAGCAGTAGTATTACTTATAACTAATAAGCTCATTCTCTGTGTGCAGAGACTCAAGGTTGAAGTGGTAGAATTATCCATTATGTCTACGCCAGATCCCCAGGCTTAAAAAAAAAAGCAAACAAAAATAAATAATCTTGTCTGACAGGTGTGATTAAATTATAGTCAATAGTTTGTGGTTTACAGCATTAGAAAGCTCAAAGCCCAAATTTGGCAAGCATGATTTTAAAGTTACAATCTAAAATCTGGTTTATATAATATTTATTGTTGGAGTTGACAAAATAATTGAGCCTAGGTTCATCTAAGTTCAAGCTTTGAAGAACCATGCGGTCTCTAGCTGTTGTTTCAAAGTGAGAACCTAGTACTATTTATTCACTAATATGCGTCACCTAAAAGAAGCTCAACTATAAAAATGACAGATGTTTTAAATTCAAGCATTTTAAATCATGAATATAAATGAAGACAGTGTAATTCTATTCAAGGCCCAATGTGAGCGGTTGCTGTTTACACTCATTTTATACATCTTAGCATTAATTCAATTGTAAACATTTTGCGGCTTCTGGGTTGCTGCAGGAGCTGGGCTCCGCTCTGGTGGACCGGGACCGTGCCATCTGCGAGAAGAACGAGCTGCTGGAGCGGTACTGCCACGAGGTGAAGGACAAGGCGGAGGCCCAGAAGGAGCTGAGCCAGGCCTGCAAGGACGTGGAGACGGCCCGCGAGGAGAGGGACGTGGCCCGCCGGGAGAGGACGGAGGCAATCATCCAGAGAGATCAGCTGCTGCGTGAATACTACCAGGCTAGACAGGTAGGAAGAGAGACAGACAGGTTGAATACTACCAGGCGGCTAGACACGTAGAGAGACAGACAGGTTGAATACCACCAGGCTAGACAGGTAGGAAGAGAGACAGACAGGTTGATTACCACCAGGCTAGACAGGTAGGTAGACAGACAGGTTGAATACCACCAGGCTAGACAGGTAGGAAGAGAGACAGACAGGTTGATTACCACCAGGCTAGACAGGTAGACAGACAGGTTGAATACCACCAGGCTAGACAGACAGGTAGACAGACAGGTTGGAGGGGGGTGGGGGAGGCTGTTTTCCAGACAAATGGAGTGATTGTTTGCTTTTCTACATTTTGATTGACTGACTAATCCCTTCATCCCAGCTCAATGTGCACTAGCAGGAGTTTTGATCTGGCATTCTGGTTTTCCATGCACTGTTTCACCACTGCTTTAGCATTTTTGTGGCTGCCTGCGTTTTAAACTGCTGCATTAGCTTGGGAGGGGGGGTATCAAACTATATTTTTTAGTGATGGTCTAATTTACTGTGAAAACGTTTAAACATTAGTACATTGAAATGTATGCATTTCTTTTCCTCAGTTTTTTAGTTTAAAAAAAATTGTAGCAACATCTATGCCAGTGTACATTACCTTTGACCTCTTCCACTACATTACAGTACAGTCACGTTCTTGATATAATTATCTACAGTTGCTTGCCCAACTGAGTGTGTGTGTGTTATGGTTACACTATCAAGAGTTTGGAGCTGGAGTCAAATCCACAGCTACAATATCTGACCTACTTCACAACAGGCTTGCTAATCCAATCCACAATGGTCACGTCCCAAAAATACCCCTGCTACACACACTTGAGGGTAAACACTGTTTGAAGCTGCTGTGAGTGGTTTTGCCAGTTTAGGCACGGTTAGGCTTCAGGGAAGTATTTGATATTTTTAAATGTAATCTATCGATCTATCGTTCTTTCTATCTTTAATTCATGTAAAAAACAAAAATACATTTTAAAGGCCAACTTTCATAAAGGCAGCCTTTTTATATTCTCTACCAAAACCAGTTTACAACAGTGGCATTTTACAAGGTGGTTACTAAAGGACCACTGCTGCCGGGGTTCTGCGTAGATTGTGTGCCTGCCGACTTGCTGTATGATTCCACATGTTTTGGTTCTACTGCAAAATAAATGTCCATTTATTTCCCATTTTTGAAAATGAGAGATTTCATTGTTTTTATGAAGGCTTAAATAACTTATTCCTGTTGAATTTTGTGTTTTTTTTTACACTGACCGCATAAGATTAATGTAATATACTAATAAATACATTTAAAAAAAACGAAAATTGTAAAGTTCTACAGTTGTACAACTACATTGTATTAAGGCCTGGGTTGACAAACCCCCAAACGAATGCTTTAACGTGCGAGGGGTTTTGCGGAGTAACTGTTCCTCTGACCCGTAACCCGTGCAACCATTAAAAAATAAAAAATAAACTAAGAACCTGAATTCCCAACCTGCTCTGACCTCCTCCTCCAGCAACAAGACTCGGCCACGCTGGACATGGAGCGAGCCAACAAGGAGATGGATGTGCTGAGGAAGCAGTGCGAGGCCATCTCCCAGGAGGTGAAGGAGGCGTCGCAGGAGGCCGAGGTGGCCAAGTGTCGGCGGGACTGGGCCTTCCAGGAGCGGGACAAGATCGTGGCAGAGAGGGAGAGTATACGGTTAGTTACACAGCGCTTCTTAACAAAACAAATGATTAAATCTATCAAATTGACAGTAAATTATGATTCATACAAATAAAAAAATAAAATGTGGATGTCAATTGCAAGAACTGTCACATTACCAGATATTATTTGTAATTTCATATGGTTAGAAATATTTGAGAACGACCATGATCACTTTTGTCATACTGCTACTATTTGACAAGCAAACAAACACAAGTAGATGTTATTGACTCACACACATGCACTGATAAGATGTCCGTCTCTGTTTTTAGCCTTGTCTACACTTTTTCTCAGACCCTCGCATATAAATGTATTTCGTTTTTTTGTTTCTACTATTGCTTTTGTTGACTTATTTTAGATGATTGGCTCTTTGTCTTTGATTCGTTTTGATGTAATTATTTAGTGTATAATTATATCACTGTCTGAGATGTCGTCTTGGCGTTGTGTAGTAGCCACTGCCACGGGAAGGTGCAGGAGCAGACATAAATGTGTTTTACCCTCTTGATCGTAGGTACTTAATGAATTACTGTACTCAAAATACCCATTAACGCCCCTCAGAGATATAAATAATGGGCAATATTATTGGTAAATCTGCGGACCTCCCCATTGACTTGCATGGAGTGCTGGGTCCCCCCCAAAAGAAAATGGAATGCCGAAGTGATGTCCGTTGAACCCTCTGTGTTGAATTCCCCTCTCTCTGGCGGCGTAGAACTATATAATAATGGCTGTCTCCCTCCCGTCAGCACGCTGTGCGACAACCTGCGGCGAGAGAGGGACCGCGCCGTGAGCGACCTGGCGGATGCCCTGAGGACCCTGGACGACACCAGGAAGCAGAAGAACGACGCCTCTCGGGAGCTGAAGGAGCTAAAGTGGGCCTTCCTTTAACAGTTCCTGTTTTAACAGTTCCCCGCACGCACCATCGCTCTGCTGACTACAGATTGAAACTCAAAACAACTTCTTCCATTCGATATTGACTGGTTTGGATGGCCTTATCCTGGGCTCCAGGTCTATTGTGCCACCAAGTGGCCAGAACATGGCACGCACGCACGCACACGAAGCATTTAGGATTTACAGGGGGAAAAAAACTTTATTTAGTCTTTATTATTTTATAATACGTTATCGAATAATGTGTGACGTTTGAGGCCACTACAGACTAGACCAATTACATAAAATGTGGAAGCAGATGTTTTAAAGCACACGTGTCCCCCCAGAGAAAAGATGGAGGACCAACTAGAGAAGGAGGCCAGGTTCCGCCAGCTGATGGCGCACAACTCCCACGATTCGGCTATCGACACGGACTCGATGGAATGGGAAACGGAAATCGTGGAGTTTGAGAAGGACAGGGTAAAAACACCTGCGTAATATCCCACACCAAAGGCATACTATTGAATTGACCTTGTGAAAGTTAACAGCTGCTATATTATGGTGTTGTTTCTAGGACGACATGGATTTGAAAGCGCTTGGTTTTGACGTCGCCGAAGGCCTGAATGACCCGTATTTACCCGGGGACTGTGGGATATTCGTCACCAAGGTGGATAAAGGAAGTGTTGCTGAGGGAAGGTTAAGGTAAATGCCGTTAACGTAAACAGAAAACCTTGGTTGTTTTTGCTTCAAGAGACAAATTAATCTGCACCCTACCCCCACAATCCCATCCTCCTCTTCACAGGGTCAACGATTGGCTGCTGAAGATTAATGACGTGGACCTGGCCAATAAGGACAGGAAGCAGGTGATCAAAGCGGTGCTGAGCGGAGGAGGCATCATCAACATGGTCGTCCGCCGGAGAAAGTCTCTCGGACGGGTTGTCACGCCCGTCCAGTTAAACCTCGCTGGACATAAAGGTTGGTCAGCTAAGGTTTAATAAGCATCCGTGTAATGTAACCTTTAGCCTATTTCACTTGAATAGATTACACTCTGTTATGCTACACCTATGGGTGTAAAAGCGTGTTTGTTGAATAAACTTCAGCTGCTTTGGAATCAAATGTAAGTCTTTAATTTACTGTGTTAGGGTTTCATATTTTCTATATTGGAGAAATGTCTTAGGACAGATTAAATGTGTGACACCGACTACATTGACACATTCTCCTTCTTCACACCCCAGACAGTGGCATCGGCCTGGAGAGTGGTGTGTTTGTGGCTGTTGTGGTGCCAGGCAGTCCTGCCGCCAAGGATGGCTACTTCACTGTCGGGGACAGGCTGCTGGCTGTGAGTGTATAGGCTTGTTGATCATATGGCGCTATCACCAAAGTCCTTAAGGGGCACGTCTGGCCACTCTGTAGTCCTGGCCAGTGGCCACTCGATCTCCTCAAACGCCGGGCATTTACTAGGAAGACCGTATCTTAATGAATGGGAAGAGAGCCCTATTCATTGGGGGCACACAGAACAATGTTCAGATCAGATGTCCAGATCATTCCATGAATAGCTGCGTTACAAGCTTAATCACACCAAAACCATTGGGTTATACATTGACCCACATTATAGCAATCCACATTTTAGCTATCATCTTCATTTCTGTTCCCGCTTTCTTATCAGATAAACGGGATTGCGCTGGATGACAAGTCCCTCTCAGAATGTGAATCTTTGCTGAGGAACTGCCACGACTCTCTCAGCATCTCCCTCATGAAGGTAACAGCTTCTAGCCGGGTGTAACCACACTCAGTATCCACTTGAGTGAATGGGGTCTGGACTAGGGATGGCACCAATACTGAGATTGGAAATTGGATCGAACAGCTGGATCGGTATTGGGGACAATTGGACAGTTCCATGGGGCTAATCCAATGAAATTAATTTACACGTGTAGGTCTGTCAAGCATCAACCATGTCTAACCTACCCAGGCCACACTATCAGCAGCAGGTTTCTCAAATTTGCAACTTCACACTGGAATCAGTACTCAATATCTGTATTGGGACTGAAAAAACTGGGTCGTGCCATCCCTAGTCTGGACACGCTCCATTGGGCGTTAATGGCGTCTGGACACGCTCCATTGGGTGTTAATGGCGTCTGGACATGCTCCATTCGGGGTGAATGGGGTCTGGACGCGCTCCATTGGGGATTTGTTACTACTGGGCATAAACCTTGATGTTGAAACAACTGGAACAGCCTTTAACCAATCCAGACTATAATGTCAGTACCGGTATATTAAATTCAGGTGAAACGGAAAGCCCATCAAATTGTGTCTGATCCTGTTCATTCCCTTTATTTAAAAATTTATTTAGTTTTATATTTATAAAACTGCCCTCCAGAAAAATACAATAGAGCTGCTACAATAACAAAGAACATCTACAAAATCTTTCATACTGAATGCAATAGATTAATAATAATTAGTATCACTAATTGAAAACATGTTTTGCTACTTTTTTGTTTCATTATTTTTTTTGTAATTGTATTTATTATTTGTGCTTTTACTGTGATGTTTTTGTCTGGGGGGGGGGGGGGGGGGGGGGGGGGGGGGGGGGGG
>JAODUH010004439.1:0-17748 GCA_027564835.1 Typhlichthys subterraneus | reverse complement strand
TGCTTCATTGTATACTGTATTACTGTAGCTAGCACTTCATTGTATGTTAATGTAGCTAATGCTTCATTGTATACTGTATTACTGTAGCTAGCACTTCATTGCTAATCAACACACTGGCTTCAATTGCAGTTCAATGGAATCAACCTGCGGAATGCTAATGAGCAGCAGGCGCGGCTCGTGATTGGTCAGCAGTGTGACACGGTCACTATATTGGCTCAATACAATCCTCACATGTTTCAGCTCGGCAACCACTCCCGGTCTGGGTAAGGAATCGAGATGAATCGACGCCACACTATACCGTAGAATGAATAGGCTGCGTGAGGTTTAGATGGAACTAGGCAATATATATACAATTATTCTTTTTAAAAGCAAACAAAATCGAACGCCCTTCCTCTCCTCCAAGGTCTCGGATGGAGTCCATTAGCAACCAACCGACCCCTCAGGACAGCGGCACATCTAGCCCAGACAACCACTCCGCCATCGATACGCTGAGCGAGCAGGACGAGGGCACCATGACGCCTCCCTCAAAACAGACCACGCCTGCCACCAGCCCCAACAGCTCCTTCAGGTAGGGGTCCAGGGGGTCACCATCATGTGGGCTTGTATTGTGGGTGTGTATTGGGCGTAATATACGATAAACCAAGCCGAGGTTCATCTCCCATTCCCTTTAAAAAAATGCAGGCGTGCTTGCATCCTAGGCGGATTGATATTTTACCGGCGGGTTTGTGAAAGTGCTGGAGCATACCAACTAGGCAATAGCGAGATTCCTAAAATATGTTGATGTAGGCTATACTAACACAATTTTTCACATTGTACTCTATTCATTTTTAATTATTTGCACATTTGTGTGCTGCTGCACGTCACACATTGTCCCCCTGCCAGAGGAGATGCTATATTGATAATGCGCCTCACGCTGACTTTAGACCAGGTTTTTGTTGGTCAATCGCACAATCACTTTCCACTGCCTCAAGAAATGTGTCAGCAATGCGCTAGACCACACCTCATGTTTAGACCAACACACCCACCGGCACTCAAATGGGTGCAATTGCATTTGCTATTTACACAACGTGGGCGCTGGACGGGCATCTTCGCTAGTGTCAGACCGACGCAGTAATTTTCCCTTCTGTCGGTCTGAAACTAGCGACGACGCTTGCGTTCCCACTTTGCGCCGCATTGCGCCGGTTGTCAGATAGGGCCCTTAGTCTCCATTTATTTTGTTCTCACGTGGCGAGCATTCAATTTAACACTACAAAGATGGCAACCGCTATTCAAAGATAGCATTCAAACACATGAACCTGTTCAGGGTGAGCACTCTATGCTAGTGGGGACAAAATAAAGAAGTGTTTGTATTGCGTTACCTAATGCCAATAATAGTTTTTATTAAATTATTTTCTTCTGAAAGCGCTTTTCATCCTTTTTATTTCACAATGTTAATATTTAGCTGCTGTTACAGCGAATATGCACGTGAATGTCTGAAGTGGCAATTGGCCATGTGCTTGTATTCGGCACCCCATAATAAGCCTGACTTGTGGGGGGTTGGTTCCCAGGCTGCCGAGCGTGAGCCCTCGCCGGGCCGCAGAGCTCCGTCTGGTGAGGCTGAAGAGGACCCAAGTGGACCTGGGTGTTCAGATATGTGGGGGCAACCTTCACGGCATCTACGTGGAAGGTCTGGAGGACGACAGCCCTGCCAAATGTGCAGACGGCCTGCTTACTGGAGACTTGATACTGGAGGTAGCTACACTAAAACTAAAGTCCTTTTTTATAGGCATGTCTGGTCACTTGGTCAAATTCCTAATAGGCAAGGCTGGCTGCTCGGTGGCCATCTTGCAAATGCCTCCAGGAAGTTATTAGGAAGACCCTATCAAAATGAATGGGGTGAGAGCCGTAACTGCACATTCAATTGTCACCGGGTGAAAAAATACTGCATGTACAATCACCAAAAATCTTATTTTATTGAATGGCTTTTTGAACGAAGTCCCTTTTTTATGAGTCTTCTTCAGTCTGTTTAATGTTTTTGAGGGTGCTTTCACATAAAGCAGTCCAGCACAATGGCGCCTGACCTGTGTCATTATGTCTTCCAAACAGTACAACGGAGTGAGCATGAAACACAAGACAGCCGAAGAGGCTTACCTGGAGATGTTGAAACCAGCGGAAACGGTCACGTTTAAAGTTCAACATTGTGCGGAAGACCTTCCACTGATCAGAGATTCCCCAGGGGATGGCTTCTTTGTACGGTAAATCCATCGCTTTTATTTTCATTCTGATTTGTATTTTTTTATTTCCTGAATGGGAAGCTCTGGAGGTTATGTTGACCCGTATTGCTGTCGCTTCTCCACAGAGCACTTTATGACCGGGTGGTGGATGTGGAACAGGAGCTGAGCTTTAAGAAGGATGACATCCTGTACATCGAGGACACCTTGCCAAATGGGAACTTCGGATACTGGATCGCCTGGCAGCTGGACGAGAATGCACAGAAGATAAAGAAGGGGCAGATCCCCAGCAAATACATGTGAGCAGTGTTGCGTAATCATTACGCTGAAAATAAAGCACCCTGATTATATGAATTCTGGATGAAACAAAGTCTAAAAAGCAGCGTTTTAGACGTCTGTCCGTGTGTCTGTCTGTTTGTTTGTCTGTGTGTGTACCGATGATATAAATGCGTTGCGTGTCCCTCAAAAGGGTGGACCAGGAGTTCTACAGGAGACACGGCCTGCCGGACATCAAGGACGACAGCACCGGTAAGACGATGTCTGCCGCTGCACGGAGGTCCTTCTTCCGCCGGAGGCTGAAACACAAGCGTAGTGGATCCAGAGACGGCAAGGACGTGACTCTGGACGCTCTGATCACCGACTCCCTGCCCATCACGGAGGGTGAGAAGCCCTCTGACAAGGGAGGGGTCTAAACTGTCAATGATATGCACTGTTGATCAACTGCCAGTCTGGCTTACTGTACAATCACAGTTAGGTAAGTTATCCAAAATGACAAGGGTAACAAATCAAACCTTTTATATTATTTTTATTTTTAGTTGACATGAAATACGAGAAATATGAATTGCTGGGCTAGTTTTCAAATCAGTCTAATAGCTAAAATTCCTCCCTGAAGAAAATAATGTCGTAAAACAGCAATCCTGCATAGTAACAAGTTGCATGGCCTATCCTCCTAACTCCCAGTGAGATTGCAAATCCGGTTGAGGAATATGAAGAAAAGTGTAACTCCAACTGGAACGCAATGTTTAGTGAGAAATGTCTGTCCAAAATGATAGGTGGCCTTCTGGGCTAGGGAGACAGGCAGGCATGGAGGAATGGTGAACATCTTGGTGGGGAAAGAATAATGGCACCTCTCGCAGCAGCAGGAGGCAATTTCACAACTATTATTAGAGTCCCTCTGAGTGATGTCCTTAACTCTACAGCCCCAGAGGGCTGGTGTAGAGTATTATTTGAAAAGTACACCTATGCCCGGGACAAATCTTTCCCCGGATACAAATAATGAAAAGGCTCAAGTGGCCGCACATTTAAAGGTAGAGTCAGCGACGTGCAAGTTGATACACTTACTATCAAATTCAGAGAATGTCTATTGATGGTCTGCTAGCTGTACACACACTGAAACAAGAATCAGGTGTTTCTACACAGCCTCCTCTGGACATGGGAACACAAAGTGATGCAGACCGCACCTCAAAATCACAGCCATTGCAATGCATTTCGTGTGTGTGCGTGCTTCTGTGGGAGCACCCTATGGCATTGAAAGGGGAAGTGGTAAGGGTTTTTGTTATTCCTCGGGGTTCAAGTATCAGTGGAGATGGGGAAAGCTCAAGTGGACCGACCATTAAAGGCAGGGTCAGTCGCTCTGGAACGCTTGCTAACTTCGAGCTCAAATCAAAACGAACTGCCTCAGAAGCTCCGTCCCACACATTGAAACGCATTGCGAAACCACAGGCATTGTTGTTGTAAGCGGTGTTTGCCAATTTATGTTCCTATAAATACACAGCCCTAGCACAGGGCTGTGTAGAAGTACCCGATTATGTTTTTAGCAGGCATAGAGTAAACTATAAGCTAGCGAAATGCTATTTGGTTTAGATATTTTGTCAAATTAGCTTACAATATTTGACTAACTTTTTTCGGTTAGGTGTTTATTTGTTGCACCGTAAATTACGCTGTTCTACTTGACACACAGACGGGGTCAGCCTGGCCTACCAACGGGTCCAGAAGGTGCACTGCTCGTCCCCCAGACCAGTGCTGGTCCTGGGCCCGCTAGTGGAGGCCAGCAAGGAGGTGCTGGTGAACGAAGCACCTGCCAAGTTCTGTCGCTGCCTGCCGGGTCCGTTTATGCAAGCACGCACACGCGCACACACACACACGCGCGCATGCATACATACATGTGCATACATACATGTGCATACATACACATGCGTGCATACGTACACACACATACATATCACACATCAAATAATTTTGCATGTTTTGTTTGAGTTCTTCTAGTTGTAACTTCTAGAATATTCTCTAGACATTGTTTGCAAGTTCTGCTGCTTTCAGAGGTGATGAAGGCGTCTCAGCAGGCGATTGAACGCGGAGTGAAGGATTGCGTGTTCATCGACTACAAGCGAAGGAGCGGCCATTTTGATGTGACGACTGTTGCGTCTATTAAGGAGATAACGGAGAAGGTGTGTTGGGCTCGTTTTTTGTCTTTTATTTTGCGCCATCTGCCATTTTTCATGCAACCATTTTGTTGTCATTCTCTCTTAGGACAGTCACTGTTTACTTGACATAGCTCCTCACGCTATCGAACGCCTTCACAGTGTTCACATCTACCCAATCGTCATATTCATACGCTACAAAAATGCCAAGCAGATTAAGTGAGTAACTTCATGCTTTTGTTAATTTTTGTTTAACATTTTTGTCCAATTTCCGACTGGAGCACTAGTGAAGCATATACTGTTATGTCTCTTATTACGGTCCAAA
This sequence comes from Typhlichthys subterraneus, assembly GCA_027564835.1. Taxonomy (NCBI): domain Eukaryota; kingdom Metazoa; phylum Chordata; class Actinopteri; order Percopsiformes; family Amblyopsidae; genus Typhlichthys; species Typhlichthys subterraneus. The sequence continues at coordinate 12,793 of JAODUH010004439.1, read as the reverse complement.
CGCCAGGAGACAAACTAAGAAAAAATAACTGTTTACTTAAAGGAATACTTTATACATAAAATGGAGTATATTGTTGACTTAAAATAATAATTAAAAAAATATGTTTTCCCTACCAACTCTATTGTATCAGAAAATGTCATTCTATGTAAAGCGATCTTACAGTCGTATTACATTTTAAACAATGGTCTCTTAATTTCTTCTGTGGTTGTATTTTACAATACTTTCTCTTATGTCTTTCCATGCTATGGGGAAAGGTAATTGACAATGCTAATGATGATTTCTGAGTGACGTATTCCTAAAATAACAGTGGTAAGCCAGTGTGCATTCAGCTATCACTCACTGTCGGTTTAATACATATTATTTAACATTTTGGAAATTGTTTACCTATTTTTGTCTTGGTTGGTTACCGAGTAATATTCACGTCAAAAACGAATTGGTGAAATTGATTTGTTGCGATTAGTGCAGCCTACATTACTCTCTTCCTCCGCCTGGTGTGGTGGGGAACTAATCAAAGACGCCCGGGCTCGTACGTTTGTAATCACAGAGAGATTTAATCTCCTGAACCCTCACCACACTCCTTTTATGTTCAGAAAAACACACACACACACACAGTGTCTGGCTTTCCCAAAACGTGCACACATGGACACATGCGCACACAGGTTTGTCAGGCGCGCGCACACACACACACACACATATACACACACACACACAGAGATGAACCGAATGGGTGTGATTGCTGCTAAGCCTTCTGACATCAGCTGGGAGCCAGCTGTCCTACAGAGAAGCTAGCAGTGGCTCTGGCTTGGCTGTGGTAACGTGGGCAGATAAAACATAGACTGCACCCTCCCCTCCTCAGACGCACACACACATCTCCCACTGCCTCTGACAAAGGCTCATTATTGCCTGGGCTCCGGTCTGTCGGGTATGGCCGTGTTGCTGTATCGACTGTCTTTGAAGTTGGAGACGGAGTGCAGTCTTAAAACAAGTGTCTCAGATGCCCAAGGAGAATGTATGGGTTGCCGTTCTTCCTTGACAGTATCTGCATCTATACAGTGAGCAAAGTATTCTGTCAAGATATCAGAGGAAGCACAGGACCTTTTGTCGCTCCAAGGACTTCGCCATGAATCCAGAGAGAATCCTTGTGAATTCTTCAGGCAACCAAAAGAAAATGCTCTCTCATACTATGGAGGGAACTGACTAACTGAAAAAGAAATCTCGTCCTGTTTCTCAGCTGAAAAACTGCCATAGCATAACTCTGTGCCATAGGCTCTGTGTTTGTGGCGTCAAGTGTATCAGTTGCTGGTACCCATGACTACGTTTCCCCGTATATTCTCACTGCAACTGTCAGTAAAAGTGCTAACCTTACCCCCCCCCAGGCAGAGTCACCGCCACCCGGGATCAAGTCTACCAAGGTTGTATCATCGGCAATCTTTGTAGACATTTAGAAACTTTAAATTCCCTTTCCTCCTCCAACCACACCGCAGCTAAGCTAATGTGCAACGTGGCTGTGTATATTGCGTGGGTACATCATGGATATTGTTATTGTCGTTCTTCCCCAGGGAGCAGAAGGATCCCCTATACCTGCGTGATAAAGTCTCCCAGAAACATTCCAAGGAGCAGTTTGAAGCGGCACAGAAAATTGACCAGGAATACTGTCGCTTCTTCACAGGTCGGTGGTCAGACTCATTCAAAAAAGGAATAACTGCTCAGATTTTGGAACGCTACATTTTTGTTGGCTGTGTACCTAACAACATGGGCCTAGATTTCGTTTGAACTTTGGGTAGGGGGGAACATGTAAAGCGGAGGGGGGGGGACACTTAATTTTCTGCATTCTGGTAAATTATTATGGAACAATTTGCATTTTCTGCATCAATGTAGGGTAGAAATGTGTATTTATTTAAAGGAAAACATTAACTACAGGAGCCCTGGCACAATTTAAAATGTATGGAATATAATGCAGTAAGGCATTTTCCCTTTTTGTCACAGGCGTCGTACAGGGTGGCAGTCTCTCCCACATTTGCACTCAAATCGTGACCATCGTGGACCAGGAACAAAGCAAGGTCCTGTGGATTCCTCACAGAGCCCCATAGAGGAACCCCTACACCCCCCCCCCCCACCCCCACCCCCACCCCCAACCTCAATATTTGCTGCTGTAATACCACCAATCGCCACATGGTGTACACAATAAATCGGTACGCTAAGTAGACAAATGTCTCCACACTCCACATAGGGCAATATCAGGTTTGTAATAGCACTGCTGTTATTATGCTAATCCCACTACAATACATACTACAGATATAATTGTTTACACTAGTATTTAATGTAACGCTTACTTGAATGTTTTATTTACCTTATAACTCTTGATAAGCCTTTTTATTAAAGTCCCAAGAACCTTTAAAAGACCACAGCAAACCTAAAATGTATCCCCATCCATTTAAGAGGGACCACTTTGCAACCTTCTTGTTATATGTACGTATATTCGCTGCCATTCATTTATCTAATCGAAAATGTTGGTTATGAACCATTTGCTATTAAAATAGAACATGTGTCCTGTTTTACCCATCAGTGACCATATTTATAGAAAATATATCTTTTGTGTCTATTTCATTTATTGCTCTACAGTGACACTGCTATTTTTCTAATAACATAATTTCAATAATCCTGTGCCAAACAAAGCATGTTTTATTACACATTCTGTCATTTATCAGTACAATGGTAACTTAAATAATGTGACAGGTACGATATTGCCATCTAGGATCTCAGTCTGTGCTCTGGTTTTGTGATATTGCCTATATTGATTCTAAATGTTTGACATTCTCTCTGAAGTGGATTATTTAAGAAGGGATATTTTATTTCCATTTTTGTTTTCCTGCTTGTCACCTAAAGCATTTGGAAGCATCTGTCTAGTAAATCACTGTCAACATTTCATTTTTTTTTAAGTCTGATGAAATCCAAAACAACTTTGCTTTTGAATGAAGTTTAATATTTGTATCAAATATTAAAAGGGGAAAAAAATAATAGTGATTCACGTGAGTTGATTATATTAGCAGCATAGTTGTTTTAGTGAACTTAGACTTTATTGCATGGCCTGGATGAATATATTACAGTATTTGATCTTTTCAATGCAGTTTCATTTATTTAAATAAATTATAAATATTTCTAGAGGTTTCTAGAAACAGGTTTCTAGAGGAACTGAAATTCTGGCAATAATGTTAGAGTAAATATTTAAACAATTCAGTTCATATTAAAATATGTCAAGTACTGTTACTTGTGATGGCACTTTATAGCCACTAGGGGGGGTAAATTACTTTGATCAGACTTCAGACTGCAGATTATTTCCACATATGTCAGAATTAAATACGACTTTAATAACTGTAGGCTATGATCAACAAGTTTTATTTATTATTGAAGGTTTTATCATGCAGCCCCATCGACTTACTAATAGGATGTAGACTTATTGTAATTTCTCAATCTATTCTAGTGGAAGCATTAATGGAAGAAAATCCAGTCGCCTATTAATTAAAAAACCTGCTACATATGCCTATTAAAACACACGTCCAAATAAAAAATAAATTTTACGTAATTTGGAAGTTATCACTATAAAACACGGCGTCCACTATGAATGAAAGAAACATGTTCGAGTCAGTCTGGAATTGATGGCTCCACCCACGTACGCTACCTGTAAATCTGCGATGCCATCTTCTAAACAGACCAGACGTGACGCCCACCGCCACCACCATCTGCTGGGGAAGCTAGCTAGGAGTCGGAGACAAGACTACAATCAAATCCCAGTGAGCAACATTCCGGACTTGACGTCATTAATACAACAATCGGACAGCGACCGTACGTGTGGAGTTTGCCATTCAATTGCGGACTGTATGCCTTCAGTGACGGACCTTCCTAAGCAGAGCAGTCAACAAGGTGCGTGCGTTCAATGAAAGCAATAGGCTATCGACGCCGTCAGCAACAGATCAGAGGACAACGCGTCCTTTGAACATTTGTCGAGTTGCCTTCCATGGAAATACATCTTCAACTACAACAACCCCTGTTGCGGTTGGGAAAATTGTTCGGGAGTTCCCAGGAATATTTTGCATCCAAATATTAATGCTCGTTTCATCTGTCGTGATGGAGCGTCACCACTGAACGCTCACAATTCAATAGCCTATTCGAATTGTAAGTGTTTTAGATTTTGCTCGATAACGCCAAGTGTACGGTTGATAAAGACTGATAACACAGAGGAGTGCAAGAAGCTTGACAACATGGCTGAGCGCTTGTCCAGGGGGCGCTGGCAAGTGCTCCCCAAACAACCAAAATCCTAGTTATTTTGGTCGGCAAACAATTTCTGGGCATCGTCAATTAGTAGGAACCGACAATGGTGAAAAACAAGTTCCCGGACTCGTCCATTGACATTTCCAAGATGAATGTGATAATTCCCTATTCACCAGACGTGCCCTGTGATAGCAGCGGCCAGCGAATGTGGTGGGCTTTCCTTGCTTCATCCATGGTCACTTTCTTTGGGGGTCTCTTTATAATTCTTCTATGGAGAACTCTCAAATACTTGTGGAGAGTGTGCTGCCACTGTAACGCCAAAAAGAAGGTAGGTTGTCGTTCACACACAATTTCATTTGTTTTAAATATAGACACTTGAAAAGCACGATTCAAAGGTTTGATTTAGATTCAATTATTATATATTTATATACACACACAATTGTAATGCAAGGGTTATTATTATTTTAGCATATAACAAGTAGCCTATAAACTATACTAGACTAGGCGCTGTATCATAAGATGTTAATGAGATGAATGAACACCTGTTGGCAGGTAGCATACTAGCCTATTTGGCTTGTAGCAAAGTTTTGCTCCATAAATTATCAGGTATCTTAAATCGTACAATTCTTGTCAGGTTAACATACCGCGGGGAAATATATTTGGAGTACATATGCTGCGCACACACATTTGTGTTTGATCATGGAATCAAACGTGTGTATATGAGCAAAACTGTCGACAATGCAATAAAATCTGTATTACACCTGACTCAAATGAATTGGTCGTTATACATCTCTACAGAAGCCTACTAAAGACCTATTTATTTGAATCTGGTGTGTTGGAGCAAGGATACATCTACATGCAGGGCAGTGGTAGGACCATGACCGAGAAAGGTAGATTGTATTAATGTATTTAATCAAATGGGGGGGGGGGGTTGCAAAGGCGCAAATCCAATGGTATTGTTTACAAATAGTTATTGGCAAACACATTTTGCTTGCTGTTGGGCTGAACTTTTTGGATAAAAAGTAAAAACGTATTTGCAAGCAAGCAAACAATTTAAAAAATTTTTTTTATATATGAAATATTTGAAAACTACATGTTTTACATGTTTTTTTCCTCTCAATTCAATTATTTCATTGTAGTATGTGGAGTTGACTTAATTTGCATAATAATGACACAAAGCATCTTCATATAATCCATTATTTTAATTTGAAGAATAGTGGGCCAATATTACCGATGGTAATATTGCTTCCCTGTTATCCTCTCACTGCTTTAATATTTCCATTAGGTTTTCAAGCCAATGAATGGTAGCTAACGTGTTCATCTGTATATTGTTAAATAACGGGGATGTGGAATTGTAACTTAAAACAAAGTTCCTTCTGAGCTCATCTGTCTAACCTGTCTGTCCTGTGTTACTACCTCAGTTATCGGGATTCGAGGATGTACTGTATAGCGCTCGTGATATTCCGTTTTAGTTGGGTTAGTCTAAAGTGTGAGATGTGTCACAGAGAAGAAATAATTGGACCCTCACAGCAATACAATGAAGTGCGCAGCCCTCCCACTGCTGTTTGATGGGCTTCCAACAGTCAGGAATAGCCCTTTCCCAGCCACCGCTTGGAGGAGGGCACCCACCAAGGCTGCCAGCTGCTTGCCCTCGGGTCAGACATAGTTGGATGCGTAATGGCATACTTTTGCTACCACCAGTGTGTGTGTGTGTGTGTGTGTTTCAATTGTACTCATTATGCACAATAATTTGAAATGTCTTTTGTAATGCTTTATACAGGCTCATGAATTCTAGTTAGATTTTCAATTAAACATGTATAATAAAGTGTCCGTGAATATAATATCGCACACAATGATAATACCCACCTAATGAAGCAACGAAAATAAATAGCCAATTTTTCTATTGGGTTCTCCATTTGACCCAATGCCCAGACATTCACCTTAAGCAGGGAACCATACGGGCCGTGTTGCGTTACAGGTCGTGCTAATTCTATCAGAACACACACACACACACACACACACTGCGACTGTGGTTTTTGAGGATAGTCGAAGAGGCTCAGTATTGTGGCCATGACTCATCCTGGGGTCCAGACTGGAATGAGGTTTGCGTTCTCCTACCTGCAATGTCCAGAGTTCATGATTTCCCATTGGAGTTGCTGCGCTATTGCACAATATCTGCCGGGGGCGTATGCACTTTTTAACCTGTATAGGCTACAATAGTGCAGATAGGGGCTTCTATTCAGCACGTACAAAAGAGAAATCCCGTGAACTGTCTCTTCACCTCACTTTCTCCAATCACATTGTGGCTCTCGTATCTTCTATCCCTCGTGAACCCTTGTGCCTTCGCTCGTTTCTTCAGGAGGATCTTCGACCCCTCCCGTTCCCAGTGGGGGGGAAAAGGTCAGAAATCCACTATCAGGCGCGCACGTTTATATATGCCATACGAGTCGGTTTGTTGTTGCTAAGCAACTAGCAAGCAAAGTATTACATTCTGAGGATGGTGGGGGGGGGGGGGTACTTTCCCATATTATGCAACTGTCTAGTTATATATTTATTTTCTGGGTTTTGTGGTGTTCGAACATCTCCCACCGTCTGCGCATATCATTACCATGCATATCATTACCACCCCAAACTGGGAGCTCTGTCTATAAATTGCTGTGGGGGTCTGAATATTAGTTTCTATCGCTGTATTGGTACCCTGTTTTGTTATTCAGCTTCTTGCAGCCTCTGACGTCTTCTGTCTCCGAGATTGATTGGCCACAGCCGACCCGTGGCCCTGCCTTTCCGTTTGGACAAGAATCGATGGAGCGCATGGTCGCGAGGTGCTGCTGATGAATGACAGCCATTATCTGTCAGGGAAAGAAGGGATACTGCGTTCACTGCCAATGGCTAGAGGGCAATCAAACTTAGGAGTTTGCTTGCTCGTTCACAAGTTGTTTCCACGGCAGATAGCCCGTTCATGTGTCCGTCCCTCTGCAACTTGTTTGCAATGCGTGCCATGGAGCGAAGGGGTGAAATAGATGAAAAGGAAAACTTGAGCTTTGACAAAAAGAGGAGTCAAAGCAAGTGTTGAAGACTGCATAGTAATCACAGGCCTTTGGGTGGGTGTGTGTGTGCGCGCCACGTTTCATTTGAGGTAGCCTGTTAAAGGTACGTTTTGTGATTGTGTTATATTGGGCCAGAGAACAGCACTTTTATTTTGCCTCAGCTCACTAGAACAGAACCTTCCAATCCTGGCACGGCATGTTTTAGATGTCTCCCTGCTCCAACACACCTGATTCAAATGAAATGGTCGTTACAAAGATTCAAGATTTCTTTATCATTTCTTCATGTATTTGCATACACAAAAATACAAAATAGCTGTTCCCTAAGTGCAAGTGTTATAATTGAAACAATAAGATCATACATGATGGGGGTTCAAGGGTGTGTTGTGGGCATATTCATTGGTGGGTGTACATTCTATTAATGAGTCTGACATTTTGTAGGGAAAAAGCTGTTGTCCTGCTAGACCATGCACAATAATGGCTTTCTCAGGCTTCTAACAACAACAATTCAACAACAATTGAATTGCAGTATTAGAAGCAAGACTAGCTTGAATAAATGTAACCTTACAGTTGAGGCTTAATATGTTCCACTAACGTATTTCAGGTAAAAAAAAAAATGGTGCTTATTCATGCCAGGCTCAGACAAGTGAGTATTATGCACATGCACAAGGTCGTTCAAAAGCCCTGATTGGACGATTGTTGAACATTCATTGATCACTGACAGTATGTCAACAAAAAGACAATGAGAGCAGAGTCTAGTCACCATACTGAGCAGGGACTGTGCCATGCTTGTTCTACCATCATCTTGTGCATCATACAGCTGAAACACAACAATCTACAGCAGTAAAACACAAGCTATGGCTTTGTTGTTGTCAGCCATGTGAGCGTTGTTCAACCCACAGCCTATATGGAGCCCAACTCCTCCCTGCTGTTAAGTCCACTGCCGTTTGCGTTCATTGAACTTGCAGTGAACGTTCCACCGTCCTGAACGCAGGGATAGTTTTTAAACCGACTTTGGTGATGTCATCAGCATTAATTCTCACATGGTTTTTTCCTACATGTTGCTTGTTCCAATACTTTAGATTTAGAAACTAAACCACAGGTTAAATATCTCAACCCCCCCCTCAGAAGGTCTTAATTATTTCAAATTTCAGAACAGTACCATACTCCAAATAGTAGTTATATTAATTGATTATTAATTATTTATTGGCAATATATTCTTCAGAAAAAATAAATGTGCTAAATTAGCTCTCCAACAGAAGGTATGTATTTTCCTTTATCTGGCTCGATGGAATACACCCCCCCCCCCACCCCCATGTTTGTTGGAGCAGAGAGACTTAAAATATGCAGGGCAGTGGTCCTCCAAGACCACTGTTGGGGGAAACGTTGCAACTGAGGTGTCCCTGATCGAGACACCTACCTGCTTCAGTGTTGATGTGTCCCTGAGCGAGAGACACCTACCTGCTCCAGGGTTGAGGTGTCCCTGAGTGAGACATCTACCTGCTCCAGGGTTGAGGCGTCTCTGATCGAGACACCTACCTGCCCCTGGTGGTCAGATGGCGCCTTGCACGGCAGCCATCACAATCTGTGTACAATGCGTGTGTGTGAGGCAAAATTGTACAGCGCTTAGAGTGGCCAGAAGGTTGGAAAAGCGCTATATAAATGCGGCCCGTATAGTTCTATGGGTCCATCCAGTCCATATGTAAACCAAGGAGAGCTGTTTGGGGAACAACTAGAGAGAAGAGAGCGGGGCATGCACTCTTAAGAGTTTTGAGTATTTAGCAGACGCCTTTTATCCAAAGTGACTTACAGAACGGTAGAAGAGATCATAAACCAGTTGTCGTAGCAACAGTCATTAGGCCTAATGACAACAGCATGTAATCGGGGTTATACATTTACAACATATATCTAATATACTAGGAAATACTTGCAACAGTGTGGCCCAGTGGGCAGCACTGTGACCTCACAGCAAGAAGGTCCCGAGTTCGAACCCCTGTCGTCCCGGCCTTTCTGTGTGGAGTTTGCATGTTCTCTCCCCGTGTCTGCGTCAGTGCAGGGAAACCAGAGCAATTATCTCCAGTCAGTGCCATGTGACCAGTAACTAGGGACCAGTGGCTCCAATCTGGAGTTGGTCCCCGAGCGCTGCACAGCGGCTGCCCACTGCTCCCTTGAGGGATGGGTTAAATGCAGAAGATGTATTTCGCCACGTGTATGTGACAATAAAAGCACCTTTACCTTACTTGCTAGAAGATGTAGTAGTACCAACAAAGTGAAGAACTTTACTTTTTTATTTTAAATAATTAACAAATTAAAATTAAAACGTCTTATCATTAAATGATAGACGTTAAGGGAGCTTTTGTTAGTGGAGTGTTAAAGGGTAGGGAGATTAGCGGCTGGGGTCCCAAGGTGGATTCTGAAGAGGTACGTTTTAACGTAGCTGAAGTCACTTGAGGATTGCCCTTTCTCAAAGCTCTAGTAAGCACATTGTCAAATTCACCAAACATCCCCTCAAGGCCCGTTATCTTACCGTTCTGATAAAACAACCCGGTTCATCTACAGTCCTGGCTCTGTAATTATTGGGAAAACAAGGTGGTGCAGGCCGCACACGACGACAATACCCTGACCTTCGCAATGCGTTTCCAATGTGTGGGACCATTAACCGTATAGACAAAGTACAGTACAATGCTTCACATCCACTTTTAGTTACAAATAAAATCCATAAAATATGCATCTGCTCCTATTTTATTTATTTAAAATGGCTCTCTGATGCCAGGGTAAGTAATGTGACTCCCATTTCATTGTATTTTAGGCCAAGAGAACTTGACTGCATTACCCTTAAATACTACACTTAATGCTGTTAAAATACACTTAAGTTTTGCATTACACTTAATTGTATTAAGACACTACACAATACTGTTCATACACTTAATGCAATTAAGTGTAATGCAAAACTTAAGACATGACCAGCGTATGCCTACATGGAATCCCTTTCAAATTTCCTCAAACTGCGTCAAGCACCGATTTCAATTTAGCAGTTTTTAACCATCGCGCTGTTCTATGGGTCAAAATGACCCGGTGCACTTGCCAGTAGCGGGCAGCAACCACAACACGGACATATGACATTCCGCGGTTTGCTCTCCCTGCTGCTAGTCTGCTGAAATGCTTTAGGACAGTGGGAGGGTTAAGAAATGTCTGCTTGTGTAGCTGGTTGGTTGCTGTGTGGAATAGTTAAGCGCATTGATCGTTTGCATAATTTGCCACTTGGCTGTCGTGGCACCACCTGTGATCCAACAGGTCTCCCGTTACTACCGTTGGACCTGGTCCTGATGGTGTCAACGTCTTAAAGGCAGGGTCAGTCATTCAAAGCGTAGCGCTACGCCTTTGTTGATACGAGCGGTGTTTGCCACATTGTTTATGTTCCTATTTACGGAGCCAGGGCTGTGTGGAAGTATCGGATTATTTTATCAACACGCACAGAGAACGGTAAGATGGCGAAATGCGAGGAGATATTTATGTGAATTTGACAAAAGGTGTATTAGCATACAATTAGCTTGCAATAGCTGACTTTACCCCCCTTTTTTTTTTCTTTTTAAAAATTTTTTTTTTAGTAAAAATAAATATATAAATTAAGGTGTTTTCTCAGTAAACTAAATACAATGAAGATGTGTCCATTTTCCTTGGGGTCAGTACAAATAAACCACCTGTCCTGTGTGGCACCCATGTTCATCTAGGATGGCATCTTTCTGCAACCCTGAAATTGGATTAAGCTGCTAATTATGACTGAATGGATGTGATGAGTCACTGTACAAACCTACTGTACTTTATGCAGCAGAGCTATTAGCTGTCATTGTTGCACACTATGTCGAACTATTGTACTATTTTGAATAGACGTTCATGCTTTCTGTCAACGGTCGTCATGATATTTAATGTGGCGTACCACAACAACGTCCAACATTTTACAGAGCATACGCATTTTCTTTTTCCTACAGAATAATTTACAGCTTCCACCTTTTTTGAAGTTGTTCTATTTTTTGGACATAAAAGGTAAAACGTATTGAAACAACATTAATTGTTAGACTAATCTTGTAGCTGTCAAACCATGGCATCTAGGTTTCAAGCTGTTATGGGGGGAGGGGCACCCATGACCTTAAGGCAGTGTCATGGTTTGACAGATGCGAGAGTATGCTCTAAAAATGAATGTTGTTTCAAGACATTACAATGTATATGTATAGCAAAGTTTTAAAATCAAACGGGTGTTATTACCATCATAACGATTCAGTCTAGACTAGTGTGAGACTATAGCTGCTTTTCTGTTTGGATGTGTGGAAACCTACTGTGTCTTTTAGGATGTGTGTGTGCGTGCGCTAATTTTAGCCACCCAATGCTTAATTATAGCAATCTTATTAACTAATCTTTAACCTATATGATCATGGGTGCCAACTGCGTGGGTGGTACCACCATATTGCCTGCTAATATAGAGTAATAGCTGCTGGCATTGCAGAGAGATTAATTTTCTAATTCCTCTTTCTGGTAACGATCAATGATGTTTCCCAAATAAAATACACAGTTTAGGCTGAATGCAGAGCATGTGTGTAGCCTATTAATCTAGTAAGAAAAAAATAAGTATGGTGTCAAGATCATGGGAATAATATTAGTCACAGTACAGTCATTGCATATGTTTTTCCCCCATAGAACTATCACTATTAAATGTTTTAATATTGCTGTCGTGTTTATACATTTTAGTTTTTTTGTAAATAAATAATTTACACCTCTGAAATTGTCGGAGGGGGGCGTTATGGGGTTATAATGGTTATCACTCTTCTCTACTGGGTTTGATGGAGTAGATTTTGTTTGAAAAGTGAAATCTAAATGGAATTTCCCTTGCAGTTCTAATTTGCATCACAAAAAAACATTATTTTAGTTTTAACTCCTGGAGATTTTATACTCCTAAGCGTGCATGTTTAAAAACTCTAACCAGTTAAAATTGCGTGCATGCTAGGGATAGGGAAGTGTGGAGAGGAATGCACTCTTATCTACTCCTTCCACACAGCTCTCATAGCCTGGCACTGTTCTCTACCCCTCGCCTAGTTGCGGCCTGTTCTGTCCTTTAGCGCTACGTCACATAAGTTTATATTAATTGGCTGTTAGCGTTGTCACTCGAGACGTCTGTATCTGTAATTTCGGTGCAACGATGGTGATGTTTTAGTCACTAATTTCAATTGTTCTATTTATTTTAAGCACTAACCGTAGTCTACTTGTATAGAATATACTGAAAACAGCCAGAGTTGTTACGTTTTGAAACAAATTTCTCGTAAGTTTAACGTGCGACTACATAACTTTGTGTTACGCAGTGGCGGGCCGTGCATTTCAAACTTACGCCTTCAGTGATGTCCTACTTATTCTGACTTCAATAAATACCTCTAATAATACCATAATTTATGACACCACGTGACTACGGCTGGAGAAATAGTATACAGAAA
>JAODUH010004438.1:0-10701 GCA_027564835.1 Typhlichthys subterraneus | reverse complement strand
GAGGGGGAGGGAGAGAGAGAGAGAGAGATGCTGGCATCTGTCCAATTCCAGCCTTCAATACAATCGGCATAGAAACGTCAACAGCATGACAATGGTTTTAATGCTGCTTTTGGACACGCACACACACACACGCACACACACACACACACACACAAACACACACACACACACACACACACATACTTGAAGTGGAGAGACTGTAAGCCTCTATTTGTTTAGTAATTTCATGACTGGCTAATCTTGTTTCTCTGGGGCTTCCCTGAGTCAATAAGATGTGTGTGTGTGTGTGTGTGTGTGTGTGTGTGTGTGTGTGTGTATGTGCGTGCTTCACTCTACTGACTTCTATAGAGTCCAACTAAACACACACACCTGCATTTTATTTCCATCTATCGTGTGTACTCTAGTGACACCAACACACACACACACACACACACACACGCACTAACACACTCCATCTCTTCACAAAGGCCTTCATCTCCTCTGCCCCCTCTCATCTTTCCAGTCAGTGTGCCCCCACCCCTCCCCCCTCCCCCCCTGACTCCATGTCTTTCCCTCCTCTCATGGTTAATCGGCTTCCTCTCTAATCCAACCTTAATCCCGCCACTGAAGAATTCCTACCTGATGTGATTCCTTCCTGAATGCTACTCCTTCTCCTCCTGCTCATTGCTTATCTCCCTCTATCCTCCTCCACTTCCCTCCCTGACCTCTCCCACCTCCTCTTGACACCTCCTGCTCGCTCCAGGCTAGTCTCAGCCTCTCCAGTTCTTCAGCACCACGTTACATAAGCACATTTGTGGTAAAGGTCTGACCCCTGTAAGATGGACATGGGACTCTCGGACTATCAGTGATACTGTCGATTTATGTTACGAGTGGCTGTTATAGCATTGTCACTGACAAGTATGTCTCCATGATATCTGGTGCTATGATAGTGCAGTGCTATATCTACTAATTTATAATTAAACATTTATTTTAATCATTAACTGTAGCCTACTAATCTTACAAAAGACCTGTAAATAGTTGGACTGGATTAGTTTTCCTCATTGCAAGCTTAATGTCCGACTTGGTCATTGACTAACATAGTTGGTCGTCGTGCATGTCAATCAGAATACCTCGCTTGTCAAGTAGGAAGGCAGGTACTGACCATAGACTGTAAATATAAATGGACAAACCCTCCGTGACGTCACCTTTGCTCAAGAACATATTTGAACACCGCGTTGTACTGACTCTGGCCATCACCATTGCAGTACCTCATAACCCTTATTCAATATAATGTGAACGATGCATGGCTAATGTATTTTTAACTGATTAGTACTAAAAAAATTGATATTTTTGCTTTAAAGTCAGACATTTTAACATTGTAGTCTGGGTATTTACTCCCTTTTGCAGCAAGCATCAAGTGGCCATTTGATTAACCGCAGGGTTTGTCACCTCGATGTTGACTTAATGTATGTAAAGGCTGGCTCAGCGAGACTACCTACAGACTATCTAGAAGATATAGCAGCTAGCAAGGCTACTGCTAACTATCTAGGTATTTCACACCAAACTCACAACTATGTTGTTTTAAAACAACTTAGTGTATAATTGTGAATTTGGTAGCCTTACGTAAAGCCTGGGAAACAGCATTGGCGATATATAAGTCATTAAACTTATACAGAGAAATGTGTTGAGAAACTTGACAGCAAGTCTCTGGCTGATTGCAGGTATTGTAAAACTGTTAATAAAACGACAGAACATTTCTCTGTGCATCTCTGTGCATCCATTATGAGCTGGAAGCAGATTTGCATGTCAGCCTCTGGAGCTATCTATTGCACATTCTAGTCGACCAAACTGGGCCAGATTGCTGTTTATCTGGAGATACAACAGAGCAGCTATATAGCAGATATGTTCCTCCTGATGAAACATATACATACACACATTCACATTTAGTCTGAATATAGAAAGTGTTCACACATGTGGATACGCCACAAACACACAAACACAAACAACTGCATCACAGAGAGAATGAAAATAAATAAAATTAAAAGTTCCTTCCTCAAGAGTAGTCCAGGAACATGATGGGTTTGGGAAGGGGGGGGGAAGAGGGAGAGGGAGAGAGAAGAAAAGAGAAAGAGGGAGAGACACACACAGAGAGAGAGAGAGAGAGAGAGAGAGAGAGAGAGAGAGATCAAGGCTATTTGCTATTCACCAATTCTGTAGATGATAGTCTATGGTTCATCTCACAATATTGCCTTTTGAAAAGCAGATTCTAAAATTGATTTTGTTTACATTTGGCCTGCTATTGTTTTCCTTCTATCACCCCATGAAAGGAATAATTTAGATTGGATTCTGATTGTATTACTCATAAGAAAGGCCTTCAGGTCCCAAACCAATGAATAATTAAAAGAGCAATGCTCTCAGCAACCTGCAGGGGGAGCTATGCCCGCTGTGTGCCACGTTGGAACACGCGGGCATAGCTCAGATGCTTGTAGTCAAGCCCGAGATCAATATGACCCATTGGTTTCCCAGACAGAGACTGTTGTTGGCCTTTCTGCTTCATATGCCACCATTGTGACCGGACAGGCTGTTGAGACTGTGATGTAGGCGACTTGCCAAAACCAGAGTGTGTACTTGTGTGTACTTGTGTGTACTGTTATGTAAAGTATCAATTCCACATGGCGTTGCACCGCAGGAGATGTCAGCCATTTGAGATCATCGTTGGCGTCACAGTGTTCCAAGATATATCAGGGTCTAGTAAGAATTCTGAGACAGTCTATTTGATATTTTATTTGCAGATCAGACCATTTGAATCGAAGTCAGAATGTTGGTCCGTGCCCACATGTGGGTCACTGAGTGGAGTGAGTGGGTCACGAAACGTAATATCGCTCATTGATTGAAAGAAGAATATCAATGAACGGCTTCTGCTCTTTATTATCGTGTTGGTCCACCCATTGATCATGAGTAAGGTTGTGTAATCTTACGTGATGTCACATGCTCGTGTATATGTGCGTGCCCGTGTGTGTGTGTGTGTGTTGCATGTGCACGTGTGTGCCACATGTGCGTGTGTGTGTGCGTGCGTGTGTGTGTGTGTGTGTTGTAGCAGCGACAAGTTGCCTGATGTATGGAGAGAGCAATCAGATGATGCTGCTGTCCACAGAGACAGATGCTTCATTAGGATTATAAAGTATTGTGTGAGAGAACATGCCACAACCAGCCCATAGACTGGCTCTGGCTCACGGACTAAGAACAAGAACCATCTTATATCGGACTGAATGCTTTATAGCTACCACGGTATATCTCCCTCTCGCCCTCTCTCTCTCTCGAGAACGAGAAGATGTTTAGATAGTTGAGAGATGGTCAATATCACTTCTTATCGCCTTCTGCTGCGGCTGGGAACAAAATCAATTACTGTCCCCATCTCGGTGTGTTGTTTCTGAATGGAGTGTAAAGAGAAACCACCCTCTCCTTTGCAAGCTAACGCACATTGCACACGAGATGACGTTTTGTTAGCCAGCGTATGTATGGCTCACAAGGCCGCCTCGCACTGATCCTAGCGCGCTAACAAAGGAAATGCTACATGCAGCAGTAATGAGGCACAAACAGAAGATGGTGGAGATTTAATAAAGCCGTCTTCCAGTGATAATTACAAACAAAACTGCTCCACTCTGAGCATGGGCGTGGTGATGTGGCCATGGAGCTGCTACTCCAACAGTCCAAGGCAAGTCCCACAACACACATGACCTTGATGCTGAGTCTGAGCCAAGTCACCGGTGTTTCTGTCAGTCAACATCCATCATCCAACCAAAGACATTGCTTCCATTCTGGTGGGCGTGGCCGATGGATAAACGTCTCAGCTAACTAACTGCACTCCATGTCTCCTTGCATTGTAGCCTTGTCTGAAACGACAGCATGTCAACGAGTGGCTTGTGACTATCATTAACTCCTGTGCTCGAGGCATGACACTGGCTTCCCACTAGCTTCAGAGTTCATTTTAACATCTTGGTCATCCCTTATAAAGACTTGCATTGTAAAGCCCCCTAGTACCTTCTGGACTTTACACACACACACACACACACACGCACACACACATGCACACACACATACACACACGCACTTCTTATTGGTCTTAGAGGCTGTCCTTATAACTTCTGAGAACCCATTTTGTTAAAACAAACTGTGCTTTTGGCTCCAATAGGCTCTGGAACTCTCTACTATTGTACTATAGTATCATTGTTTGTGTGTATATATTATTGTTTTGTTTTAACTGATACATTTGCACAAGTTATGGATTATGTGGACGTTTTAAAAAACACTTTTAGCCAATAGCAATGCGGCTTTTTTTATCGGATAGTGTGCAGTTTGTTGTCATGATTTAATCATCTTTATTCTATTTACTGTGAAACACTTTGTGACACCACTTTGCCTGGGAAAGGTGCTATGTAAATAAACTTTAATTACTCCTTCCTGTAGCAGGTGCTCTTGCTACAAACAGAAATCCCTTCACAATAAAAGTCCCCCACAAGTCCTGTACACCTCCAAATAGCCCATTTTGTTGAAGCTTCGTGGACAGTTCAGTTCAGTAATTCGGTGTGTCCTCGCGGGTTGCTCACCTGCTGATGGAGACAACATAGCAAATGACCTCAATAGTCTCTCCGCGGGGGGAGGCAGCCAGCCAGATGTGGACATATGTTAACAAACATAATTGCTATAATTATGCCTTTGACAGGGCTCCTATTACATGTTGCTGCATTGCTCTGTTCTCTTCCACTGGAACCGCGTCGATTCCTCTGGGCTCCTGTTTCAATGCACAGATTGAAATGGATGGATCGCCACGGCGACCGCTTTCTCTCATTATCCGGACAAAGCCAAGCTTAAATGTTTGACAGCCGCACTGGCTCAAAGAATTCATCACTTAGACATTCAGAGAGAGAGAGAGCGAGAGAGAGAGAGAGAGAGAGAGAGAGTTTCTAATATAATGTGAAGCATTTGCATATGACAAGGGTAATCTCCTGGAAGAAGTTCTGCAATTGAAACTGAAGGAATCATTTCAGCTTATCATTTCCCCCGCCACCCAGTGTAAACAAAAAATACTAAACCAGAAGGAACATTTTGGAGGTTGTTGCTGTTGTTGTTATTACTTTACGAACCGTCCTCTTGGGCAATGGTGCCAAAGCCAACTAAGAAACGTGAGACATTAAACATATGCTGAACATACACTCTCACCATATTGGCATTTAAAGTACAGTCACCTGGTCGTTGCCTGGCAACAAGTTTCATTGATCTCTCACTGTCAAATTTGCATATTTACTGCACATTGTTTGTAGATGGTTGTGTCCTGATTGGCTAAGAGCAGACATAGACCAACGTTAAATAGCCTATATTGGACATTATACATGTTTGTTCTAATAACTTACGATTTATATGTGCATTTTCATGCGCTTGTGCATGAGGCTTGTGTGTGTGTGTGTATGCGTGCGTGTGCGTGTGTGTGTGTGGGTACGCGTGTGTGTGTTCATGTGTGTGTGTGTGTATGCTTGCCGTCCGAGGCAGGCAGGGTCAAGACAAGGTCAAGACAAGGAGAGGGATTCTATATTCCACATGTCCTCCCTGCTGTAACCACCTGTCAATCAACACCCTGGGTCTGTGTGCTGAAGTCCCAAACAGTGTCTCACCTCACAGAGGGACCTGTCTGTATCTCCACCTCACAGAGAGACCTGTCTGTATCTCCACCTCACAGAGAGACAGACATCTTAGCTTAGACCAACGTCCTGCTACACAAGGGACATTATAGAAGACACAGACTGCTTCAAGCATTCTGAATATGTCTCTTTGTCTGCTTTAAAAAAGCCAGACCATAACAATAATACTTGACCATGGAGACTGTGCATATAGAGATGCAGCAAACTCAAGTATACAAGCTGACAGCATAGTATAAATATGACCTGTGGGAAAGAAAGGCATTTTAAACCTTTTTTTGGGGGCAAAGTCACAAAACTTAAAAAAAAAAAAAAAAAAAACATTTTTATTAATCTTTCTTTTTTTTTACAGATTTGACTGGTGACTGTGCATGTGCAGATGCTATGTCCCGGTGACCATAGAAAGTACAGCTGGTGAGACCTGGCAATATAACACAATGCACCAACAGTCACCTTGGTATTGAGTGTGCTTGCCTTACTATGGTCTGGATGTTAGTCCGAACAAAGACATCTGGGGTCTTACTCAACAGTGTGCGTAGAATTCACACTAGAATGTTGCTTGCAAACAAAACACAGAAAGTGCGTGCGCACAAAAATATTCAGATTTATAGAACAGTGCGTACGCAAATCCCACTGCAGTTTTCCTTTATAAATCACAATCTACTTAAAATCTAGCGTACGTGAACGAGCGTCTTGTCCCTCCCAATTAACGGCCACAATTGCCTATATATGGTGAATGAAACTCCCTGAATAAATATTCATTGATGACTGCAATGATGGCAAAACCCCAAAAAAGTAATTTCAACCAATCTCTAGAGATTCGTGGTTTGTGCGGAATTCATTATAGACAAACTTTTTGTCAGTTTGAGACACTGATCTAAGATTACTTCTACAATTAGGCATTTCTAATAATAGATACATTTCAAATTCATAGCGATGTCCCTGCTACACGAGAGGTTATATTTGGATCTATTTTTCACATCTCTCAAGATTCTTCCTTCTGCCATTGGACTCGTATTTTCCCATTTTATCCAATGTTTGTGCGTATGCGTGGTTCAAAATGTGGGTGGAGGACCACACATTCTCCTGTCAAGTTGTTTTTTTATAGATCACAACTTTTGCGTGCAAAGTGGCGTACGCATACGTCTAGTCCCGTTTTGTGTGCGTACGCAACCTTCATAAATGAGACCCCTGGTATGTATATTATACATACACAACTTATCAATCCTGATGTACAGGTGTTTGACATGTTGACTATAGGTTTCATCTTGCATATTATGCTTAGCTTGCATGGTACCCCACAGCTGGAACACATTCAAGTTGAAGTCACACAGAAACTAAGAAAACACTGAGTCAGTTATTCTCACATTTACGCATGCAGCTACAAGGACTACTACGTGTGTGTGGAGGTGTGCATCAGGACCCTGCTGGGTGACGCTACCTTGCCCTGGGCCAGCTGCAGGGACCAGCCTCAGTAGACCAGCTTCAGCCAACGTCAGCAACACACACACACCATTGATTGTAGGTGCCAAGGGCACCAAACATCACCAGAGGCTGAAGACCCAGGTATGAGAACGTGCATCAAAATGTTCTGCCCACTCAAACATGACCGCGTTGCACATGACAATGGATGTCCTACTAAGCTCACAAATGAAAAAAGTAACATTTATTTCCAGCAAATATCTTAGTTACATATATTCATTTATTTATATACTGTGTGTATATATACAATATTGTTCATGGGAAACAATGTGTGCAGATAAAAATCATAGTTAGAAATATTGCTTATTCCAAAGCTAATTATACAGAAATGCGTGAAATATGCTTGTAACAGCCCAAGCGCTCGCCCGGGTCGCGCGAGGTCATGCAGTTGTTACGCCCTGAGAGAACACGTTAACAGTGAGGGGTAGACAAACGGCACTTCCACATTCGATTTTTGGAAGGAGGGGGGCGGCTTATTACCCATTATGCAGACTAGAATGACCCAGCGTTCCATGCAAGTCAATGAGAAGGTGCACGGATTTCACCAAACTATTTTGAGTATATACCATTAAAGTATCTGCGATCAATCTGAGGCCACAACGTTTTTTCTGGACACCGTTACGCTACTATATCTCTATGGAGAATAATAATTTGCTGCGGTATTAATCTTTAACACCTTCAGCACTATCAAAGTCAAGGCAAGGCTCAACTACATATACAGTGTCATAAGCACTGTGTAATAAAACAGTAATAAACGGTAGCATTGCTCTCAGTGAGCGTGTCGCGGGGTGCTTATACGACCTTACACGTCTGTATTCATACATGACCACACTGCTGCAAGCCCTGGCACACACACACCCACACCCACACACACTCACCCCCCCCACACACACACACAGAGAGAGTGCATTAGAGGGAATGTAAGCATGAACGCCGGTGATAATGGCACTCTCACACACTCACACAGCTTGACCTGCAGTGCAAACAGCTCCTCTCCAGCAGATATGATCTGAATCAATAATGCACCGGGCTGGTGCATGAGCTCCAGAGGAAGGCTGTTTGCGTTGTGTCACCTGACCAGAAAGGACGTCTGGAAGAGGGGAAGGTGACCTTTCACCCTTCATGCAGACCAAAACGACCAGAACGACGTCAACGTCGAACGAAGTCAATGGGGAGGTACAGGGATTTCACCATAATGCTGCCCATTATTTGTCTCTGGGGGCGTTAATGGGTATTTAACGCCCCCAACAATATTTTGTAGTTGTGATTTTGTGTGCAGGTAATTCCCAAGTACCTACGATCAATCTGAGGCCACAACAGTATTTCTGCAGCAAACTGTTTTGGGGTAAATTGACTTTGTTTCAGGCCATGCATGGTAGATGTAGCTGTCTGGGCATGCATGGTAGATGTAGCTGTCTGGGCATGCATGGTAGATGTAGCTGTCTGGGCGCTGCCTACAACAGCCTTCACAGCAACATGCCCTTGGTGACACGCCCATTTAAGAGACTGGAAGCATTCCAGCATTGAAATGCTTTACAATGTCTTGTTATAATGCTATAATTATAATGTGGCTCGGCAAAGGGAGGTTTGGGGTCCCCTGCTGGAGCTGCTGCCCCCGCGACCCGACTCTGGATAAACTGATGAAGATGGATGGATGTCTTGTTATATTCAAATACCTTTTACCCAACTGTGTACCCCACTGCCATGCCCCCTGTGCCAGGCACACTTCAGGGAGGTCTCTGTTAGCTCTTTAATCGGGCCTGAAAGGTTGAACCCAACATGGGCCGAGCCCATCACAATTCTGTCTGAGCCTGACCAGAAAGCACACGTTTAAAACTTATTTGAAGACCAACCCTGATTAGCCTACAGCCACATTTATTTAAAAGGCAGGGTCAGTCATTACTTCATAATAGCAGCTCAAATCAAAACAATAACCCTCTGCAGCGCCGCTCCACACATTGAAACGCATTATTACAAAGCCAAGTGGCTTTGTTGTTGTGAGCGGTGTTCGCCACTTTTATGTTTCTATGTACGGAGCCAGGGCTGTGTAGAAGTACAGGATCATTTTTTCAACACACACAGAGAACAGTAATCTAGCAAAATGTGAGGAGATATTTGGTGAATTTGAGAAAAGGTGTATTATCTTACAATTATCTTGAAATACTACACAATACCTTTAATAACTTCCACAGGCCCTTGTTCATACGCTGCTGCATATAGCCTAATCACCATACAACTATATGTTTAAATAATGGATGGGCCAGGTCTCAGCTCTACGTAGTGCTGAGTCATTTAGTGCTCAACCTCATCTTATGACTGAATGATTCATTTGTATATTGACCAGCTTGCTGGATAGGGGCGATTCAAAGAAAAGAGAAATGTTGCTTCTTGCTATGATGTTGAGCAATGCTAGTTGTCATAGAAATGGTAAAATAAAGCAGAGAGATGCAGCTGCCAAAAAATGTTACATTGTAGAATAGGATTTTAGGGCAAGAACAGGAGTCATTCTAACTATTATTATTATTTATTTATTTCACATATTAGATATATTTTATTTAACGACTAGGAACAAATATTAATGTATTCACCTCCTCAGCAGCAACTATTTTAATGTTTCTCTCGAAATGGCAACAACTACTACTAAACACGTTGCAAATTATATATATTTAAGATTCAGATTCAGAAAACTTTATTAATCCCAAGGAGGGCAATTCATTTGCATTTTACCCCAACCACAAACATTTAGCGTTACCTCCAACTCAGCTCAGTAAAAAAAAGAACAAACAAGGTCAGAGTAGGACAAGTAATAAAATAAAATAAATAGAACAATTGCTACAAGATGTCATAAAGTGTAAAGCACATGTAATAAACATTATTTAAAATGATTACTGTCAGAGTTTAGTAGCCTGTAGGGATAAAGGAGTATTGGTTAGTTCTTCTCCGGGGTACATGCTAATGGCACCTTGAAGGCATCAACTGAAACACTGCAGACAAAACATGATTAGGTTGGCCTATAATATTCTTTGCCTTCTTTTTAGTCTGGGTCTCCCAGAGGGAACACACGTCTCTCAGTTTGACTCCAATGATCTTGGAGCAAACCTTGACGATGCCATACAGGCTGTTCTTGTCCTTGATAGATAATCCATTGAACCAACAGATGCAGAGAAAAGCTTAAAAGACTTTCAATAAAAGAACAATAAAAGTTATTGAAGATCTTTCCAATGACATTAAAATAATTCAACTTCCTCATTATATTGATCTCTGTTGTCCTCTTTTGACATTAGAATCTGTGTTATTATCAAAGTTTAGTTTACAATCATACACAGTACCAAGATATTTGTAAGACTCCATATATATATATTATATGATGATGCTATTATATATATAGTATATATATATGTATATACTGTATATATGTATATATATATATATATATGTATATATACTGTATATATATATACATGTATATATATATAATATATGTATATATACTGTATATATATATATATATATATATATATAGAGGTATATATATATATATATATAT
>JAODUH010004437.1:0-10701 GCA_027564835.1 Typhlichthys subterraneus | reverse complement strand
AGGCTCCAGACAACACAGCCCTCAGGTTCATAGGGGCACCCAAACCTCTCCACCACGATAAGGTGATGGTTCCCGAAGCACACATATGTTTGACTATTTTAAAGAGTCAAGAAAGTCTCAGTTTGTCATGCATTTGTCGAAGTATAAGACTCTGAAAAAATGTAATTAGTAAGACTACAAACCTTGTGTCGTGAAAGTGTCATGACGCCACAATCCGCAAGCCGGAGAGAGCATTGTTTGGTGATGTGTTGTGCGAGACGAAAGCTGTAGTTCATTGAGCGGTTACACACAAAACTAAAATTACTTTTTTATAGACAAACAAACTGCAACATTCTTCATATAAACAATTATATTTTATATACACACACACACACACGTGTATTTCATGTCACAATTCAAACGGGAACTAAAAATATGATTATTCTCGCCGTTGACCACCATACACATTTTTTCCAAACTAAGGTCCCATAATGAGGAGTGACTTTGGCTCTCTATAGATGCTAATGCTATGCTTTCAAATACCAGGAAGTCAGTAGCATCGCATAGCAACAGCCACTGAACTAGAGTATAACCTCAGAGCTCTAAAGACCAAATTTAACAGATTAATAGTTTAGACTATGCCTATCTATGACTATTCCAAGGCAGCATGTTCCAAGGATCATAATGGAATGGGCAGGCAGAGTTGGTCCTCCTGGTTAAACATGAACAGGCTATTCTTTAACAGGACTGTCACTGACTGTTTGGATTGGATGCCTGCACTCAAATTAAAAGAATGGGATGTCTTAAAGACCTCAGATTGAAGAACAACAATGCAGATTCTGTCCTGGTTGTGGAACAACGGACCAGCTCTTTACTCTCCCAAGGATCCTTTATGGGGCCTTGGAGTATGCCCATCCGGTCTACATGTGTTTTGTGGATCTGGAGAAGGCGTCCAGGCACATCCACCCGGGAGGAGGCCTTGGGGAAGACCCAGAACAAGGTGGAGAGATTACATCTCCACACTGGCCTGGGAACGTCTCGGGATCCCCCAGTCAGAGCTTGCTAATGTGGCTCGGGAAAGGGAAGTTTGGGGTCCCTTGCTGGAGCTGCTGCCCCCGCGACCCGACTCCGGATAAGCGGAAGATGGATGGATGGACAAATTCAGCATTGGCACTCACATATGGGCTCGTATATATAGAAATACATGACCACGCATGCCACTTTGGACAGGTTTTTACCTTTTTGGTTTTATTACAGAGAGTAAAGTACAAAAAAAAAAAAAGTAACGTTGGGTACCGGTTCAAATGTGAATGGTACCCAGCCAAGCCTAGTTGCTATACAGTCAGGGCCAGGCTAAATAAGAGCAGTAGCAATATTTAAAAGATTTAAGAACCTTTTCAAAATGTTACCCGATAACAAAACTGCATAAAGTAATGTGAGCATTAGAGGTTTGGAGATAACAGAGTTGTACGAGGCTGACTACAGTAAAGTTTATAATACAGAAGTAGTAGACCTGCATAACTATTATGTGATGATGAGTTGTGCTGTCATACGTTATAATCCCAATTAAATACTGAAACATAATTTATACAGTAGGCGACTTTATGTGACACAATAATTACTTATTTTGACTGATAAAACAAAAATGGTTGGCGGGTAGATGTTTTGACTACCACCAAAACTCAAAAAGTTTATTTCGGACGCTGCCTCTGTCACTTGTTCTTGCTGGTCAGAAAGGTTCCTTTTTTAGTTCTTGGACATATTACAAATTCCCATGTCGTAAAATCTAGATAAATCCAGTATTTAGAGCCTGGTATTTAAATTAAATGGCATGTTTCAGCTGCCACATTTATAAAAATCTGATCAATCTTCCAACACGAACGGGTTCATGAATCAAATGTAAATGCGTAAGATTATTTCTCTTCTCAGATCAGCGCTTTAACTTGAAACATGAACCTCTATAGCCCATCTGGCCTAATTCATAGAACACTTAATGAAGGCTACACTGGCATTTTATTGTACAATTAACATATTAGCAAAACAACATAGGCCTAATTAAAATCCATCTAAATGTCCAAGCACTGTGACCTTGTAGACTAGCCCATTAGGCATTTATATTCAGCATTTCAACCTGAGTGTGACTGTTAACCTTTGGACACTTTGCTTAGTCTACAAGTATATTTATGAGACTAGATTAAACTAGAAGGCCACTCTAACAAACAAATTGCCATGCTGTGAATTGATAATGAGAGGCATAGGGAACATAGAAAATAAATCTGTGGTCCCTCATAGCTTGCTACATCAACACTAATGAAATGCTTACCATCATCAACCAACACATTAAATTGATGGCACTCACAGCTTAGCACAACGCCATTAAAATAAATGCCACTGTTCCTCCCTAAATTGTTTCGTCTGCTTCCATCATGGTAGCAACAGCAAATCATGTTTCCAGATATCTTTTAAAATAACTGGCCTGTCAAATACTTTAGTGAAAGGTGTTTGAAAGGTTTTACAAATGCATCCAAAAGTTTCCATCCGTACCAACTAGGACTGGGTTAGGCCATTTTGTATTGAAAGTCCTTGCTACAAAAGAGCAAAACTTGTCTGGGTTGCAGATCACCAGTAAAGCAGTGGGAGGTGTGACATAAGTTATAGATGAACAGAGGGGGGTAAAGGCAAACAAAACCAAATAAAGAACAAGTTGGCTCTGCACCCTCCATAGATATTATTTTTGAAAACATCACCTGGTTGACTGCCAGATTACCCCAACTCCTATCCTGTCCTGTCCAAATGGAATCACCTATGCGTTAGCAGGTGCAGTTTATTCTCATTATTACTACTTAAGAGTACAGACCCTATTCCACCTCAGGAGCATCTAAAAACAGTTGCCCAAGACATAAATATTAGCCCTGGATATCATGGTTTTCCAACCTGCACCCTTTGACAGTCATTATAGTGTAACTGCCTGCACCCTAGTGCTAAGCCTGACTCCACCCACTACAACTTTGACAAATGCATCAAAAAATTGAGTAAGGGGAGGGGCTGAGAGGGGGACCCCCAGATTAATGTTAACATTTGAATTTGATCACATGTGTAAACCAGCCAGGTCCTGGGGTTTTTAACAGATATGACGTGTAGTTCTGTTTTCAGTCCATAAAATGCAGATTTTTATAAAAACTTGAATTTAGTCAATATTAACACCAGCACATAATAATGTGTTAATAATATTAACACATTTTAGGGTGCAGTTACACTTTAAGAGTATGTAATTTAAAAGGCACAAGTTGCTGTGTGTAATTATGAGCATGACATCAAATATGTCCTGATGTGTACTGTAGCGTGGCGTTTGCTTGTAGTCTGCACATTTAATATGACGGCTAAAACACTGAGCACAGCGTCGCCCTCCTCTGACATTACCTAACATGCAACTTTCTTCTGTAATTCTATTGTTTCCTGTGAACAGAACAATCTTTCTGTTCATTCATCATCATTCACATGTAGTAGTTATTGTGCGTGCTCACTGTTATTGTTGAATCAAACCCTCTTCTTCCATTTATTTAAATGTGACATTGTTTTCTATGTAATCAGCATTATAATTAAGATAATGTAAATGTTTGGAAAACAATGTAAAGGAGACACTGGCAAAGCACATCTCAACACAGCAGTAATAATGCCACAGTAAATTTAGCAGAATCAACAACACCTCTATGGGTGTCTGTGGGACTAAGATTCTGTTCTACAAATCAAATATGTTTTGTGTTACATGCGCTACTCTGCAATAGTTCCATATTACACATGCCACAATATATATAAATGTTGCTCAATAACAGTATTAGGCCATATTTGGTTCTGACATGAATCAATCATAAAAAATGTGGATAATGTGGTATATTTTGCATGTACAAATGATGATTACAAAGTCATATTTAGTAGTAATCTGTTCTTAAAATTATACACAATAGCTGTGCATTACAGTGACAGATTTAGAAGATAATGTTGAGTAAAAACATGAATTGTAGCACAGAATTGCATACATCAGATTCCTATTAGGTTTAGGCTAGGTTAGAAATAACGGAGCTTTAATAATTGTAAGATTTTAATTAGAAATATTTAAATTCCAGGGAGATAAAAGATTTTTTTTTTTTAAATCAAAGTTTATTTGTAACGACGTTCATTAGAGAACACTTTGGTATTTGATTGTGAATACTGAAATTCTAATTAAAATTAATATTGTATTGCTTTGCAGCGCTGTCATCCCAGAACTGGAGCATGGTCCGTATGACCTCGCAGCAGCCAACCAAATGGCAGGCAAACGTCAAGAAAACGACTGCGACCAAAAATATGTGGCACGGACGGTAGAGGATTACGTCATCGAAAAAAATAGGACGTTTCACTACAGCTAACCTAGCATCGATCCTAAACTATGCAATTAACGGACTTTCACTATCAGATCAGAGTTAAATCGAATCATGTATTCATGCTAAACGGTACTATTATGATCAATGATCATATGTTGGTCGCAATAATTGCAATAGCTATATAGTAATAGGCCCTCTGGAGTGTCATTTCCAGAATGTAACATAAATATGAATATGTCGCAATAGGCATATCCTTTCATGATTTGCAATTGTGACAAATGATCCGATCTAGAGCAAATGAATACAGTAAAATATAGGAGAATGCTAGAAATTGCGTACAGTAGTCTACATGTCATACCCATAAGAAAGGCTAACAAGAACAATCAACCATATAACGTACTGTCAATATTTAATATAGAGCACAATGCAAGCTCGACCTAACCTGACAAAAAGAACACAAGTCGTACACATCACTAAAACAATGAAAAACTAAATAATCACTACTAGGCACAGTGGTTCACGGGTTCACAGCTCTATAAAGTACTGTAAACCGAATAGGATTGAATGGGCTAAATAACAGCTAGCTTAAAAAGCAAGCTACAGAGCCAGTAGCTATGATATCTAATTCGCTCAATTAAAATTAAAATCCCAACTCAAACATGCCCTATTTGGAATTCCATGTTGCCAAATTAATGCGAAGTTACCACAACGTAACTGGTCATTATTTGCTCGCTCGGGAAACTTGCAAAAAAGTGACAGTGCTAAGCTATCTGGCTAACGTTAGTCGGGTGTCCGTTCTCACCGTCATAAACTGTTCCAGGGGCGTCCAGTTTTTAAGGAATGGGGGTTTGCTGTAGGAGGAAAGGGTTCGTGTCTGGGTGATAAACCCTGAACATCCAAGTTCAGTTCACCCGCTGTGAACTCTGCCGACGAAACCTGAGCATCATCTTCATCACTTGGGAGAGCCAGCCGCCGCTTCACACGCATCCGACAGAGCGGCCTCCTCCTCCTGCCTGGATCCTGCTACTCGCTCCGCGAAGACGAATAATCCACCAGCTAGAAGCCCCCGCGGTAACCATGGGCTAGACACCACTACCAGTTGTCATAGCAGGTCGATAAATTGAGATATATAATCCTTCGAGCATGTACAAAATTAATATATGACCAGCATAAATGTTTTAAAAAAAAAACAAGGATTTCACTCCGCAGAATAGACCGTATTTGTCTCACTTTCCCAAAGCTCACTCGGTCTGTTGTCAGTGCTTACTGTCTCTGCAGCTGCTTGTCTGCCTTGCAGTACAGAGCAGTATAAACAGCAGAGCAACGTAATGGCGCAATCCTAGCGTCACTAGTGCACAGGGGCGGGACCAATGAGCGGGAGGCGCGGTATTGATTGATTCTATGTATTTTTAAAGAAAAGAAAAGAAAAGAAAAGAAAAGAATGCAGATCCTGCAGCTGCCGAAAACAACAGCCATATTTTATTACGTTAATGACAGGTATCATGATCCGCAGTTCACTAAACACAAAAGGCGCGCACATGTATGTGTGTGTGTGTGTGTGTGTGTGTGTGTGCGTGGGGGTGATTTAAAGACTAAGACCTACAGAATTACAGAACAAACATCGATTAGTAGGCCATTATTTGGCATGCATTATTACTAGTTACAATATAGGTGGTGGTATATTATCAATGGCAAATGGCAAAATTAGAGGTTAGACTATGGCCTATTCATCATATGTTCGAAACACAGGCGAAATCAACCGCAAAACATTTAAGACAAGCATATTTCTCCCAATTTGAATGCCGACATACTGGTGTCAATTGTAAGGATCTACCTCCTTGGTCAGGTGACATAACATCTTGCTAGAAAATATTGAATGAGGTTGGTTTAAAAATGAATGGCCCCGACAGTTGTCACAAAGTGCAGACTAAGCCAATATATTTTTATAACAACAAATCAGAATTAATGTTTTGCCATAGGTGCATGATTCGGAATAAATATAATTATTGGAACACGATTAATCGCAATTTAGTTAAATAAACAACATCTATTAAAAACGCAATCTTTACATTCGGCAAGCGATAGCGAACAATGGATATACTGCCCCCACGTGGACATAATTATTCTGTGTCACTGAGTGATGCAAGCAGTGCTGAAAGGAAGAGAAGCCCGATTTGTTTACATTTTTATCTGAAAATCCAATCTAGTCAGATTTGACATGATTACAACGTCTGTCAAATGTGATAGGCTCATTTATTTTATGTGTATGATATGTTAATGTTATCTGAAGTCACCAGGTAGAATAAATTGAAAGTTTGGTTTCAAAATAAGTTAATTTATATTAAAGTACTATTATCTAAACTTTGATATGGGGATAATTGATAGCTAATGTAATTTTACTTTTGATTATGTTATGTTAATGTTGTTAAATAAAAATACTTAGTATACTTATTTACTGTATACTAGTTCCAAACTTGACATAGCCACAAACTGCAGTTTTTATGGTGCAAATAATTAAATGTTTTTGTTTTGTTTGGTGCTTCAGAAATGGTGTCATGGTGCTATATACCACACCGGAACTATTTTAGTGGATTAATTAATCCGCAAAGTATTCATAGCGCTTCACTTTTTCCCATTTTGTTGTTACAACCTTATTCCAAAATTGATAAAATATATTGTTTCCTCAAAAGTCTACACACAATACCCAATGTGTGTGAAAAAGCTAGTGTTTTGCTAATTATTAAAAAAAAATCACAACAATCAGAAAGGAGCTCAGGAACATCCTGTTTGCACTGGTCATCCTTGAGCTTTTTCTACAACTTTATTGGAGTCCACTTGGAATTATATTTTCATGGTAAACACATTAGATTGCAGACAGATAATAATAGACTGTACAGTAACAGTATAAAACTATATTTATGGGATAGATCATATAATTTTCATAATATCAATGTCCAGGTGACACTGACATACAAAACAAATCTATTATCTTTCTGCATTATATAACAAAACATGATCATGGTGTTGTAGAAATATCAATGGCATTGCTAAGAAAGCTTTTGAATAGTAAAAAACTATACAGCCAGTATAACCAATAATATGTCCATTTAAAGTGACAGCATCCCCATCACTGCCACACCCAACGCCTCTCACACAAGCTCTTCATGCCTTCTCCTCTTTCAGCAGTCGTAGGATGCTGTCCCTCCTGGATGTGTACGGGGCATGCTTCAGCTGCAGCAGGTGAGCTGGGAACAGGTTCCCGCTGGGCGCGTACATCCGCTCTCCCTTCTGGCCCATGAGAGCACGCAGCGCCCTGTTCCTGGACAGGACCTTATCATAGAACTCCACCCCACCCTTAGCGTAGTCGCGCGACACTCCCGCCGCGCGCCTGTCCGAGCTGTAGTCTACCCACTGGCTGACAGCGTCTGAGGTGAGGAGGTACGACACGCCGCCCAGCCCCAGTGCCAGAAGATTTGCGGCTCCTCTGAACAGCGCTGGTCCGGTGTGAAGCCCCAGCGTCTGCTTCAGAAGCACGCTATAGACCCAAACACTGCCCAGGCACACCGAGGCGACAGCGGCGCTTAGAATAGGTCCCCCAGAATCCAAGCGGGCCACCTCCCGGGCTATGGCAAACCTCTGCGCCTCTGGAGAGAACAGCAGCGCCTCCTTTAGGGAGCTGCCGGTATCACTGTTCCACTCTAAGGTCTGGCCATTGATGAAGATGGTGTGGTTAGTGATTCCGCCAGTATCATCTGCTGTGCTGTTGAAATTGGCTGGGATGCCAATTTGAGCCCCAGCTGGAAGCCATGGGACCCCAGCACCGACCGGATGGAACCCAAAAGAGGTAAATGAAGAGTAATTTTTGCGTGAGCTGATGCCATATTCCTTCAACACCTAAAATAACCATACTTCAATAAGTAAAATACATTATACAAGTTTCTTCAAGGATCACAGACTGAATGTTTTTCCTTAGATTTTAAAAAGGTTTAAGCTATTATTATTATTATAGTAAACATAAAAAACTAAACAAATACAGTTAACACATCACCTCCTGGAAGACGTCCTCTAGCTTTTCAGAGAGGCTGACTTGTTCTCCATTGTACCAAGCTTGGTAGAGCTGGCGGTATGAAATATCAGGGAAGATGTGGTAGGACATGTTAGCTATAAAGACTCCGCCACAGCTTGCAATGAGGAGTGGCGTACGGTACTTTTGAAGAAGCACTGCATACTTCAGAAATGATGCCATGTTGTTGATGTTAAATTTTCTTGTGTAGATAACTTTCCTCCAAAATGCTGTCAGCTTCAGTGGGTGGTATCTGCAATAGAGGCCGTACCGTGAAAGAAAAGACAGTGTGAGTATGCTAATTGGCATATACAACTGTATTGTACTGTATTTCATTGAATGGACCTGTATTACCATTGCATAGTCTTTCTGACACTTAAAGAAGTGTTTGTGTGTAGTTAAAGCACAAAGATAAGCCATACAGCCAAATAAACAAGTGTCTGCTAATCTAATGAAACAGTTATTGAATAGGTTATCTGGCACTTGAATATCTGTCTGGGGGAGTGTCAGTAAAACCGAATGATATGGCTTATAGACTAAATAAGAATACACACCCTTACCGGTAATCACGACCACACCAAGCCAAGACTGAGTAGTGTAGGGCACAGTAGCTGTGCTGTGCTGTAGCTGTAGCACATGCTAGTTGTAGGCTACCCAAGTAAACACAGGACAGTTCAATTGTAGACTGCCTATATAAACAGCCATGTAAACATTTTCTATAAAAACATATTGTTTTATTGTGTAATATGTTCTATATTTTGATCAAACACTCACATGTCCTGGAAATCATTGAAAGGACAGCTGATGCCATGTCAAACGCAGTAAAGCGTTTTAGTTGTCGTTATGTCGTTATACGGCAGTTTTGCGACAATACTGTATGTCTTTTTTTCTAATGGCGCCGTCAGTCTACTACTCATACATACAACAGCTCGGCACGGCTTCAATACTTTATTTTAACCAATGTCTTTAATGTGTCAGCACGGTTCCTCAGTATGTCGTTATATTGGATTTTGTAAATGTTTCGTTCTTGGAGCTACCGTATTGTAATTTCACGCTAGGGGGTGTGTTTCTGCACCATACGGTTCTACAAGTCTAAATTACCGGTATTATGATAAATAATATAATAAAGACAGAAAGAAAATTGTAAGGCCTACCAGTACCATGCCTACTATGAGGTGAAAATGCATTCATGGGTGGTAATAGAAAACCTGCCATCTATTAAACTAGGCTATGTCTAAAAAATATCTGACTAAACAATTAACAGTTTTTTAGTAGGTATGGTAATATGTCATATATGTCAACCAAATTAATATGTTTGAACCGTTTTTTGTTTATATTGATTTTCAACCGTTTTAAAAATGTTTGTATGAAGTTTGAACACTTAAATTACTGCATATCCGCTAATGGATAAAACATATAAAAATGTACAAAGTATAAAGCCTGAAGTGTAATTTTTACTCATGAATTAGTTTTATCAGTATGTGTAAAACTTGGAAAAAAACAACAATTTAGTTGGGTCCTTGTCTCAACTCATTAAACTCATTAAAACCCTTTCAGAGGCATAGAACTGCACTCAGAGGTAAAGAGCTGCCATGAAAGTCATAATTTCCAGGAAATAATATAATCTGCCTTTTCTGAAATTGATAATGTTAATACAAATTAAATGTCTTTTTCTTTTAGTGAATTTTCTATGAGTTAGTTAGGTCATGTCTGACAAGGTGACAAGCTCACATTGTGTCAACCCTATTGCCAGAAAAGCATGCACTAAAATGTGTATTTGTTTGACATTTTGCCATCTAATATCAAAACATTTTAGCATCTCATGAATGCACACCTTGTGTCATGACCGTGGTAAATGTCATGACACCATAAGATCTGCATTCATGAGCTAGTAATGGCTGCCAACAAAATATTTTGTCAATCCTGTTACCGTCATTAATCATATAGCCTACTTTTGCCAACCCTGTTATGATATAAAGGTACTGCAACAGGATTAACAAAGGTCGATTTCTATTGTGTGTACGTGTGTACATGATTATTATATATTATTACATAATATGCACACTTGCTTGGGGTTTATCCAAAATATCATTGTTTTCTCTTTATTATACTGATAGGGCTAGACTACAATGTGCTGGTGTTATTGTCCTATGATATATATTAATACATTATAAATCTATATACTAAAATCTTTAAGTACATCATTCTCCAGAAGATTCTGATTCGTAATGTGTTACCAATGTTGATGTGTTAAGTAACATAAACCAATAATATATATTATTATATATATTATAAATT
>JAODUH010004435.1:0-10703 GCA_027564835.1 Typhlichthys subterraneus | reverse complement strand
CATATGACATTCCGCGGTTTGCTCCCCCTGCTGCTAGTCTGCTGAAATGCCTTAGGACAGTGGGAGGGTTAAACAATATCCACCTGCTTCAGGACAATAAATAAAAACATAATACAATTAAAGTGTTCTCAAATACATTATACATGTTAAACTGGTATAATGTTTATCACACACACAACTAATTGATGGGTGTCATTGATTGACCTACACCACTCAATTATTTGCTAATTGTGCATAAATCTATAATTTGTTATGAACAATACAAAAACGTTAGCAGGGGGAAAACGGCCAAAATTACTTTCCAGTCCAGTTGTGCCAATCTGTCAGCAGTCAGATAGCATGCTAGCCAGTCAGTGGTTCATACAGTGGTTCATACTATATGCCCTTCCACTCAGTCATCTGTCGTTAAGCCTTTCAACATGCCTGTCGAACTGGCACCCATCTATCCCTGGCACTGGTTCATCCACAGAGCCAGCAAGCCCTCCAACCATCTAGTTAGTACATCCATCAGTCCGGGGCTGTCAGTGTGTCTGTCCGACTGTCAGTGGGCCTCTGTTAGGCAGCTGTGATCCCAGAAGCTTCTTAACTTGGTGAAGTTGCGAGAGAATAGAGCCTAGAGCTACCACAGGGTGACTGAACACGCATGCACACACACACACACAGGCACACCCTCGTTATCTCTGTTACACACTCTTGCTTTTCATTGGCGCTCCCTCGCTCTCCAACTCTGTGTGCTGTAAACACGCCCACTTTGCACTTCCGCTCTATAAACCGTCATCCACAGCCACACCTGCACCCAGATAGTGTGTGTGTGTGTGTCCATGGGCCCCTGCTGCCAGACTCCAGTGCTGGGCGTTATCTAACGCACATTACATGACATGGATATTTAACAGTACATCTCATTCCAACACGCTCAGAATCCATGTAGTTTCACTTAACTAAGATATTTTCAATTTCACCGTGTTCAATATTTTTAAATTATTTTATACGGCAGGATGGGTAGTTTGGGCGGTGGGCTCCTGCCTAACCCCTACGTGTGTCTTACAGTAATGCATGCAATTGTACTCACTGTTAAGCCTCTTTGCATAAAACCTTCTGATAAATAACCCAATACTAAATATAACAACCTCAACATTGTCTTTGTGATGCAGGGTCAGATCCAGTATGATGGTAATGGGTGGGCATTCCAGTTTTTTAAGGGGGTACACATTAACAAAGCAAATGACAGCGAAAATAAGAACAGCTACATATTCTGCAGGAATGTGCAGCCGGCGTGTTTTTCAAGTAATAGGAAATACCTACTGAAAAGTAGACAAATGATGCAATGATTTGAAAGTATTACCAAACGAATGCAGAGAGTTTATGTTCACATGCAATTAGTGTGATTATAGCTTAGCATTGACATGCAATAACACAGTAAGTGGCTGCAAATGATGAAACAAATAAAAACTGATATAATCTTACCCAACATAACCAACAAAATCTGAATAAAAAAATAAATAAACTTGAAATAAATTTCATTTAGATTCCACCCTATTGAAGCATTTCACTTATCTTAGTAAAAGGGATGTCAGGGCAAATCATAATTGTTCATGTAGCAATTACCAGATCAATCTGAAGTCCTTATTACTCCAATTACTACTCAAGCATGCCTTACATTCTCAGATGAATTTCCTACTATGAGGTCGGTTTACCGCTGAGGCAATCTGACCCATGTTACGACATGGGAAGCAAAAGATAGGCTTTAGATCAAAATGAGAAATAATGTTTTGTTGTTCGTTATAGTAATACCAACATCCATAACGTAGCACCAATCAAAGAGAAAAGGTCTGGAGTGTTATACCTCTGTAGGCTAGCACTAGGGATTTGGTTCAACTGTTTTGGTCCAAAAGAATGCACTATTCATTACGATATAGAACAGTGTTTAGCTTTTTTCTACAATGTGACTACAAAAAAAAAAAAAAAATAAAAAAAAAAAAATATATATATATATATATATATAAAATATATATATATATCACAAAAGATTGGGGGGCTTTACACACTGATGTATTTAAGACAAATTAAAGTGAAAATGTATTAGCTGATAAAATGACTAGAGATTATCTGCAAACACGATTGTTAAAACTGTCATCAAATGCCCATTGTTTAATATCTAATGAATACAGTCAATGTTTGTGTGTTCACACCAATGCAAACAAAGGAAATTTGCAGCAACAGGCAAATGGTTTGACAAAAAGAAAACCCAAGAAATTTCTAGGGTTAATTAATTTTTGTAATTAATTAATTAAAATAATTATTTAAATTAATTTGCAATATCATATTCTTTAATGTATGCTAAGTACTTATGAGCACTTTGTATAAATTTAAACACAGTTTAATTGCATTTCTTCAAAAACGAGGTGCTATTCTCTTTCAAACAGACAGCCTGTATGTCTTTGATGTCCCTCCAAAACTACAGCAAGCTGACTCAGTCTTGACAGTAGCAATCGGAAACAGGAGACAAACTCTTGGCATACAAAACAAGCCAGCAGCACACACAAACACACACACACCAGCACACAAACATTGTTTTCCATAACGGAAATAACTGTAAATCTTATCTTAAACAAACCTCGGATTGGGAACGTTTCAAAGCCAAACATTTAAAAAAAGTTTTTTTTTGTCTGTGTGTGTGTGCAAGAGGGGTGTAGAGGCATAAATATCAGCCTTTTCTGGACACCTCTTTCTTCCCCCCTACTCGGTTACTCTCTTTCACACACGGCGGCCCGTCCCACTTCCTTACCAACCCTGTCTCTCACGGCGATGCCCGGACTTCCCACTGCAATTACTTCTAAAAACTTTTCATGCCTGCTACACGTGGTCAGGTTTCTAAAGAGCTGTGTGCCCCTCCTCACGCGGTGAGGGGGGTATTGAGTCGTCACAGACCCCCTGAATGATCACCGAAAAATAAGGCGGCGGACACAATAGCACGTCTTGATGAATTCAATTCTTTCAGGACCCTGTACCGTCGTCCGGGAAGCTCCACGCAAAACAATGGTGGCTTTGATAAGTACTGATAAACAGGTCTGCTACACTTAAAAAATAAAACACACACACAACATCAACAAAATAAAACAAAATCCCCTCTGCTCAACTACTTCCGAGTGAGATTGTATATATACACTGTATGTGTGTGTATATATATATATATATATATATATATATATATATATATATAGAGGGGGCTGCTTTCTGCTGTCACTGTTACTTTTATGAAGATGTTGGGACATTTGGAAGGCAATGTTAGCATTTCCCAAAGTATTTTCCAAGAGAGGCAGCCCTTGTTCTGGTCGAGCATGTCAAAGCGAAGAAGAAGAAGAAGAAGACGGAGAAGAAGAATGAGAATAAGGAGAAGAAGGAGAAGAAGAAGAAGAATTAAATCGTTCCGCATTGTAGGCTTCGGCATGTCGTGCGCATCAGATGGGGAAGTAAAAGCAAACAACAAACAAACCAAAGAAGCAACCAACAGACAGACGACACAAACACAGCGTCGTGACTGACCTGGTCTGCGGTGGACGCAATATTGGCGTTGGACTCGGACATGATTTGACGCCTGTGTGACCCAGTGCTGCTTCTCTGCGGGCTCCTTCATTCACACCTTTTGCCTTTCGCTTCCACGGCGAAAGAGAGCAAGGAGGGGGGAGGGGGGAGGGGGGTGCGTGTGGTAAAAAAAAATAAAAGAAAGAGACAGAGAGAGAGAGAGAGAGAGAGAGAGCACACACCCTCCCTTTTGCCCTGGCTTGATTAATGCCTGAATTACTTTCACCTCATTTCATCTGATGGAACTCCACTTCCTCTCGCTCATTCGGCATGGTCACCCGCCCGCTCACTCGAGCGCTCTCTCCCCCCCGCCCGTCCCCCCTGTCTCTCCCTCCCTTGTTCGCTCCCTTCTAGCCCTCTCCCTCCTTTTTTACGGACGTTGAAAGTAAACGTCCGTGCGGTTACTTTCTAACTCTCTCTCCCTCTCCCTCTCTCTCTCCCTCTCTCTCTCGCTCTCCCCTCCTCCTCATGTCGTTGTCTATTTCATGCACACTAACACACACACACACACGCACACACACACACACACACACACACACGACACACACAATCTTTTTCCTCTACCTCCACAATGAATAGCTCGTTGTCGCTTCAGCACCTAGACTGAATACAGAGCGATGGAGGAGGCTGGGGGGGAGAAAAGGAGGGCTGAACTTCTAGTTTCACTGGCCGGAGTTGTTGGGCCGGAGGACCGGTGGGGTCCTGCCAACTCCTCTCTCTCTCTCCCTCTCTCTCTCTCTCTCTCTCTCTCTCCCTCTCTCTCTCTCTCTCTCGATTAACGGGAGGATGAAGAAAAGGGGATAAAAGGAAGCCGCCCGACTTCCACCGGACTCCCCTGTCTGTCCAACCCCCCACCCGACCACGCCTCTTTCTTCCCCCCAAAGTCTCTCCCTTATTTATTCAGTTTGTTTGCGCGTGGTGTGTGTGTGTGGGGGAGGGAGAGGACAAGGAGGGAGAAAGAGAGGGGAAGAGGGGGGAAGGGGTGGGGGCAGTGGCCTAAAACTCAGCAGACCACCAACAACTTCCTATTCAGCGGCACTTGACTCCTTAAAGTCCTCTTCCCCCTATAGCCCCTCACAACGGTGCCAAAAGGTCTCTTTCTTCTATATATATATTTTAGAAAAGTATTTGCCCACTTCCTGTTTAGGGTGTTAGAAACGGGGTCACGATGGTGCATGTAGACACCCAAATTGTTGTTGGTGCTCGGCAGCATACCGCTAACGGCTGGCCCATAAAGGCCATAGAAGAGGGACAGGAAGAGGAGAGAAGGATACGGCGGCTTTCGGCACGTCCTTCGGGCTAGCGTGCTAGCCTCCGGGTGTTGACAGGTGACTGGCACTCAGCCTAATGGGCATTTGATGGCAGGGGACAATGGCGCTGTCTCCTGAGGGGACACCCCTCGAGAAGCTCAATATGAGACGAGCAAAAGCGGACAGGATGCATTTCATTTGTCCGTCAACCTTAGGAGGACGTGAGTTACACAGAATGCCATTAGAGACGTCCTTACCATACTGAGGCTATTCATGGGGGAAGAGAGGAAACCCTGGAAGGGCAAACAGCAAAGCCATGGTCAAAATGTGTCATTTACGACAGACTGAGCTGAATCGTCCATGAAGGTGACAGTCGACGTGTTAAACCCTCAGCTCTATAGCTTCCTCACTGCATGCTGAGGTTCTGGATAAAATTAATCTGGGATAGTGTTGGTGCGGGCTGCACCACATTGTTGGTGTTCCCATTTACAGACCCAGAAAATCATACGTGTGCTCACTACCCACAACAATAGCAAAATGACCTGGGAAATGGACTCGAGCCATTCCTGTAGCAAACAAAACATATTATATAACTACATTAGAGTTATTGCTATGAAGATCCAACAACAGTTTCGCCCTCCAACCACATACTCTCTTATTTGTGAATTATATTTGTTGGTTACAATGTAGGGGAAGAAAATATCATGCCAAGACTCCTTTTTTACTCAGAGTTGTTCAACTGCCTGATAATAATACAAAAAAGGATTTACTAACACGGCCATCATTGGTAGTGAAAATTGTTAAGGTTTCTATAAATGTAGATGCACTTTTAGACACCACATGGGGGAAAGAAGGGAACAGAGACTATGGTTGCATAGAAAACATTTTGAGATAACACTGCTTTCTCTTTATCCATTCTGCAACATAAGTCTTTAAATCCAGGAACTGCCTGCTGGCTATGCCAGTCCACACGGCCCTATTTCCAGACTACACCTTTAACTTCAGCCCACTTAGAAGAGGGACTGAAGGGTGGTTTGAGTAACGGTGAGACATGTGTGTTCAAAAGCTATTATGCAACTACTCCACTTGGGCAGTCTAATGAAAAACAACTGAATGGAAAGTGAAAGGATAATTTCACTCTATTGATAATAACACTTTAAAAGGGTTCCATGTGCCTATGAAACAGGCAGAGACGTGTATCTGCTCCCTGCCAGCGGGAGGTTGATACCCCCTGGGACTGTCCTTATGTGAATTTAATAATGTATAATTTGCTCATCTAAATTGGCTAATGGCATTGTGACTGACCAGATCAGACTGACCAGTTGGAGAGTGAATGTCACCACCATTATAATATGTTTGTAGTAAGAACTGCTAACTATACATTCCTGTACCTAGAACAGACATAATTGTGCTATTAGGAGAACAGAAGTAGACCATTTCTTGGCAACGCCAGACAACCTTGCAGATTTGGCTAACAGCTGGACAAAGGTAATACATTACATTGTATCTGACCAACAACTTAGAAGGTTCTGTTATCAAATAGATAGAATGTGTGACAACATGCCACTGACCAGTTTTTGGACAGTCAGCCCTATATTTGCTGTGATTTCTCATGCATTGTCAGTGCTCTCTCTTGAATAAACCTCTTGAACGGAGCAGGCTGTTTTGCGGTGTTATTGACGTCAATGCTACTTCTAAGCTGCAAACTTAAATGCTGAGAATCCTTACAAAGTTTTTGCAATTAAAGGTATAGTCAGCTATTGCAAGATAATTGTAAGATAATACACTTTTTCTCAAATTGACCAAATATCTCCTCGCATTTCGCTATCTTACAAATAATATTACAAATTAGTTTACTAATAATCTGATAGGTCTAAACAGCCCTGGCACCATAAATAGGAACACAAATAAAGTGGCGAACACGGCTCACATCAGCAAAGCCATACCACTACGCCTTGTTTCACAGTGTGTTTCGATGTGATGTGTGCGGAGTGATATTGTAAATGGACTGCATTTATACAGCGCTTTTCTAACCTTCCAGCCACTCAAAGCACTTTACAGTATTACCTCACACTCACCTGTTCACACACACATTCATACACCGATGGTGATTGCTGCTATGCAAGGCACGACCAATCACCAGGAGCAGTTAGGGGTTAGGCATCTTGCTCAAGGTGAACACCGGGGTCTGAACCCATGACCTTCCAACTGGGAGCCCAACACCCAGTCCGCTCGACCATCCTGCCCCTTTTCATAAGTGCAATGGGAACATTTTGCTTGCTTTTTACCACGACAACTAAACCTTGGTGACTACAACCTCTTGAATTAGTTACTTCATCTTTGTTAAGTGACAAATCAGCGCGCTTGGACTTTTGCAACACTTCTTGCAATCAATGTGTTGAAAACGTGTTGAGTAAATGTTGGATTACAAGTTTGCAGCTGTGTTTGTATTTATGTAATATATCTACACAAACGTGAATTTGTTTTCTGCAACATTCATAATGCATTTTCGGGAATATTTTGAGTGAAAATTACATTATACGAGTGCAGGGAGAGCTGAGCGGAAAATGTATTAAGTTGTTTCTGTGACTGTGACTTCTAATTCAGCTGTGTGAATATTTTATACAAGACAAGGTTCTACAAGACCTCACATC
The DNA here is from genome assembly GCA_027564835.1 of Typhlichthys subterraneus. Taxonomy (NCBI): domain Eukaryota; kingdom Metazoa; phylum Chordata; class Actinopteri; order Percopsiformes; family Amblyopsidae; genus Typhlichthys; species Typhlichthys subterraneus. Next base: position 3,217 of record JAODUH010004435.1, on the reverse strand, counting down.
ATGTATACGTGCTTTCATATTTTGCAACATACAGTAAATACTAGGCCTGTCATGATAATTAATATATCAACTTATTGTGCAACATATGGACATGTCAATGATTTTTCAGACGTCAATAATATTGTCTGTTGTGTTTCCATGCACATACAAGCACACACATAGCAAGAGCAGATAGCGACAAGTGAAAGATGTGCTAACACCTCTGGGTAGTGCATCCAGATTTATCTGGAAGAAAAATGCATCCAGATAAATGGGGAGAAGGAGCAATAACTGCACCTTCAATGGTCACCGGCACATAAACATTGTATGAAATCACGAGTCAAATCTGATCAAAATGCTTTGCCCCAAAATTATAAATAATGATTTCCCCTGCAATATGTTATACTTCTTCTACGAATACGCGCCTGCCTGCATCTGTGCAACTACGTGATTTAAGTTTGACCGTTACAAAGCTGACGATTGGCTCTCTTTTTCTCTGAGATCTCTAAACGCTCTGCCTCTTCTATAACGTCTCTGGAGAGAATGCAATAGTGACATTCACGACAGGCCCGTCTCCGCAGGACACGGACAGACAACAGGTCAGGTTTTGTCCTCAGCAACTAAAGGACAAAATGTGCAGCGGGCGAGAAAATGGCCCTCCTCTGAACTGAACTCCTCCCTCCTCCTTCTTGTGAACTGCTGCTCTTCCGCAGGAGGACTGGATAGATATACAAAGCCTACGAGGGAAGGTGCGGTGGGTTCGACCAGCAAGCCCGACTCGGAAACAAAACAAAAACAATGGCCTCATCTGTATTCTTTAGTATGCACAGTTACATCAAGTTAGCAGATGCTGTTATCCAAATCGACGTAAAATGAGTACAATTATAAGGAGCAGGCAGGGGTCAGGCATATTTCAGTCCTTGGGCAGGTGTAAAAACAAAAATGCACATAATACCCATTAAAACAGGTACAGCATGTCAAGCTAGATACCACACAAGAATACTAGGTAGTATACATTTGTACACACCCCCACTCAAACATCTCACTCAAGGATGCTTACTACAGGCCAACTCCGGGGCTTAAACACATGACTCAACTGAATGCAGACGTGTTGCATACTGCAACAGCGGCTTCATATAAATGACACATACCTATTAACACAAATTAAAACCGTGTGGCAGCCAGAAGCATGAGTGATGCTGTCCTGTTGACCTAACACGGGCTGTAAAGGGCTCCTCGCTTGGCACCTCACACCCACCTCTGGGTACCGTTAACATTCACGATGTAATCTTACTGTCTCTCTATCTCTCTTCTCTCTCACCCAGATGTGCTCTCAGGTACCGACATTTGACGAGAAAGACAGACAGACAGACAGACAGACAGAGAGAGAGAGAGAGAGGCTAAATATACAGGGCACAACAGAGAAAATAAACGCTGGGTTTAACCCTCGTTTCCATGATAACCCCCTCCCCTACCTCAGTAGTTTAGCTGGGAGGGCCCCAGCTGTTGAGTTTGTATAAATAGCATGGGGCTTTTTGCCCCCACCCCCTTTTCTTACCCACCTCAGGGAGAGAGGGACTCATTCATTAGAGAAGAAAAAAGTATGGCAACAAACTAGCCCGGAAGAATGAAAAAAACACACACAAAACATCCCTATTTTCACAAACATATGGGACCATTGCTGGCATAAGGAAGTGTAGGTAACATGTGACTGGAGCCATTCTCATGTGGCACGGCTCACTGACATGCTGAAAATGTGACGAGAAATAAGGAGATTGGGGAGAAAACAATATAGAGAAGCGTGATATGAGGAGAAAGACAAAGAGGTAACCGCAGAAGAGAACAAAAGATGCCATTGGCTTGGCTCAAATGAGAGCTTACACTATCAGATGTCTGCTCCTTTGGACTACTAGTATTACTCTTAGCCTACTAGGCAATATGAATTTCGTGAATACTTTTATGCAAGACAGCATTTAGCCGGTCCGGCCAATATAAGCAAATATTGTTAACTGACTGACCTACCTTGTTAAAAAGCGCTGAGCTACATTATACACAGTAGGTGGGGTTAATGCACCGTGTAGACAGTAGGGGGCGGTAATGTACAGTGTAGACTGTAGGTGGCGGTAATGCACCGTGTAGACAGTAGGGCGCGATAATGCACCGTGTAGACAGTAGGGGGCGGTAATGTACAGTGTAGACAGTAGGGGGCGGTAATGCACCGTGTAGACAGTAGGTGGCGGTAATGCACCACATGCGACATCCCCCACATGAACAGAGTATTGCACACTTTTCAAACCCATATCCTGGGTTTGGTCTATGGAATTGGCTCATGCTCGCGCCCAGCTGAATTAGGCTTGCCTAGTTTTTAGCCAATCTGTGCTCTTGACGGGCATATGCTCCATGCACACAAGTTGGAATTATTTCCCAAATTGTAATTTTTGTGGAAATATTATGGCCCGAGCTGAAGTTTTAGGTGCTTTTTCTCCGACCACTTTCCCCACATATTGCCAGTGGATTTGAACCAATATGTAATTTTCTCATGATATAGTAGATTGTACTGCATTGACCGTGTGCAGTATTAACATAATTCTATGAATATATTAACGTATTACATATGTTCCAGTGAGCAATAAAGCTATGAATACAATAGTCAGATCGATGAAAAGCAGCCACACACACACAGCAGGTTGAGTTCAAGCACAACAAATTGCCTAAATATGACAGAAAAGGTTTTTGAAGAGAGTTCAATTGGAAACCTTTAAAGATGATACTAACAAAAAAACGATGGAGGGGTTTAAAAGGACTGTTGTGTCGACACAATGCAAAACCCCTGTCTATAAATGCACCCACTACACAAGAAGTGCTCCACCCAAGCTGTTTTTTTAGGCCCATTCAGAAGCAGGGAAAAAGAAAAAAGAAAAGTTAGAAGAAAAGTGAAAAACTGAATTTCTGAAAGTTAAAGCTCAAAGGCAACCCTCTTTTTTGTGAGGGGGGTTGTTGCTGTGTGTGTGTGTCTGTGTGTGTCAGTTCAGTAGGAGTAGCCTGGGCCGCTTTTAAGCGGTGGCCAGCATTGAACGTGTTTGGCATTTTGTGGGCCCTTGGCCCTCCGTCGCACGGTTGCCATTCCCCTGTCGCGGGATGGCATCTGTTCCCTGTGCTGTCTGTTGTTCGCTGAGGGTAGATCATGTCATGTTCGAACTTCTTCTCTCTCTCTCTCTCTCTCTCTCTCTCTCTCTCT
>JAODUH010004434.1:0-10703 GCA_027564835.1 Typhlichthys subterraneus | reverse complement strand
CTATTGACATAACATCCTATTGTCTAAAGCCTGTCCCTCTGGGGGTTTACACTCACCTGCGCTAAGCGTAACACAAACTCTCTATTTTCTTCAAGTCCTCATACATATTGTGTAATACCACAAACCATTGTTCGTAGACCGGATCAGGATGAACGCATTCCCTTCTAAGGGCCAAGAAATGAAAGTAAAGGTCCAAGAAATGAATGGTGCACCACACAGGGCACATAGGACGATTGACTTCAGGAGGCTTTACAGTACTATCTACTTTGTGCTTACCATCCACAATGAACCGTCGGAACCGTATACTGTGGAACTGAAGTCTACCATTGAGTGACACATTAATTTACCAATGTGTTCCAGTAGCACTTTTGGAAGATGTGCAATGTATTAAAATATAACCCACATTCTCCGATCAGAAAATATATATCAACAATGATTCATAATTTCTTAAGACAAGGGAGGCAATAAGAAAATGGAAGACTTTACATTTAACCTTGGTTTAAATCAATAAAAATTCAAGGTTAAACCAATAAGCTCAAACAAAGAGCTTGCATCAAAGACCTGTATAATCATCCATCTGTTACACCGTAATAGAATGAATATGGAACATGTTGCATAATGTCAGAGTCCATATGTAGGGTGGCTCTAATGAGAGTTAACGCAGGCCCTACTGTAGGTTCCCATTCATGTCACCACTCAGCGGGTATACTTTCAGGAGAATCGCCTGAATGCCTTATTCAACCATTCAGTATAATGAGCTCATCGCCTATAGTCACAGACAGATACATGCATATTGGCCTCATGGCATATTCTCAATATGTATGCTTCAAACAAGGTCCAGTTCGTGGATGTGATATGTATCTTCCCTTGAGTTAACTGTTCCCTTGAGTGTGCTCACTGATTTCTTTCAGATCCTGACATGAAAAATAAAGGCCCCTGTTCATATCCAGAAGACATGTGAATGTAATGTAGGATACAGCAACCGCACAGCTTGTGTTAAGAGCATGCCTTTCAGCTTCTTGAGCTCTTTTTAATTACTGATATTGTGGACTCCAGAGGGCCATGCATAATAATGAAAGCCTTTACTATCATCTTTGGAGCAGAGCAGCCTGCGCACTGGAGCAAATAAAGGCACGCTCACCTTAAACACAAGATCCAAAACACATAACCCTTATTGCCCTAAATGTTGCTTTCTAGTGAATGTCAACAGGAAGTCATTATAGAAGGGTCATGACAAAACACTGGCATACACATTTGCTGCATTTTTATAGAACAATGATTGTGTTTTCAATTTGTGTTTAGGAGATAAATGACCGTGGTCCGGTTGACTGTGATGATTTGTCACAGCTCAGCTAATTTGTCTTGCAACCAAATTATTAATACGTCTACCTCATGATCAAACTTGGCTTACATCCAATAAACCTGATGCTGGATATAAACACAGTAAGAAATGTGTGTTCATGTTGATGTTTTACAGACCTTAGTCTGACATTTTGGAAGAGCTTGAGGCTTTGAACTTTAGAGCAAGCATAGCTCTGAAAATCTGAGCAAGATCAGAGCATTATCACAAAGCTTTTCTGTTTCACAGATGAAGAGAAACAGTAAAGAATGGCTACAGAGAGAAAGCGGGGGAGAGAGCAAAGAAAGAAAGAGAGAGAGACGAGACCGATGCCTCCTTGCTTCTGAACATGGTCTATTTAAGACATACTGTAGCAACGGCTTATCAAAGGCAATTACATGAGTCATTATGGAGGGCATGATTTGGGAAAAGAAAGAGTGTGAGGTGGGCCAGGTTGACAAAAAAGACCTGGAGGAATGATGAAGCACGGCATGCAACTTAAGTATGAACATTTTCTCTCATTGTGGATTTAATTCCACAATTTTCAAGATTCAACTGAATATTTACATAAATATGACAGAAGATACAATGTGTATGTTAGAGAGGTGAAGGCGCTACCAGAGAAATTAAGGGCATCAAGGGAAAATGCAATAGAGAGCAATCTGTCTGTCTGTGGCTATATGTCCAAGAGTATTGGACTGTCTGAAAAGATGAATGATATTATTAAAAACAACTGGAGTAGATATTGCAATGTAAACGTTCCCTGCCTTATGGATAAGTGTGAGATATGTAATAGAACCAAAGCCTTCGAAAATGTGCAGTAAATGGAAGAGGTATACAATAACACATGCACACGCGTGCACACATCGTTGACTTAAACCACTTCATCAACTCATGTCTTCCTTCGCTACAGGCCCTGGCTGTTCTCGACCAGGATAATGTCTTCCAAGCTGCATAAATATTTATGAGCTTTAATAATAAAGAGGCGGGACAAGTGGATGGATAAAGATGCACTGTATACAGCATTTGTATGGGATGTGCAACCCAAGTGCCACAACATCTTGGTCACCATGACAACAGAGTTCAGTGAGCCAGCAGGACCTGGCCCCATCATCTTTCTCACATCCAAATAAAGGATGTGAGATTCTTGCAGAAAGCTGCCACCAGATCAAACATGCACCTGTAGAAATGTTCATGTTAATATAGGTGATAGAGAAAAGAGTGGGAGATAAATTATAAGTAGATATCTAGAAATTCATTAACGAGTAACATAAGCTTCAGAATACTTGATGTAAACCATTACAGCGTTAGTCCGAGAGCCCTAATTAGATGGCCAACAAATCACAATATCAAAGTACGTGACAAGTGTGATCACGTTATTACAAGTCCAGTCCATCCAGTCAGAACTCTCTGAGGACCCTGATTGGATGTTCAACAAACAAGCATAACAAGCATCTGAAACAAACAAATTATTAATGGCACCGGCCTTCTACATAGATATTCACAACAGGCAACAACATTTTGACGTGCTGTGCACAAATATCTCAGCGCTGATGATTTAAAAGAGCAACTAATCAGTATGCAATGACAGATTACATATTTTAGGACTATTGTGATTGGTTTAACGCTGACCAATCAGCTGGGGGCAAACAGTACCAGCAAGTAGTCTCTCAGAGGGACAGGGCCAGACCCATTAATCACTAAGCCCCATAAGCCCCAACACTGCAATGCATGGGATGGAAACCAGACTAGTGGAACTGTATAAACGTACAGTATGAATAAAGCACATGAATGGAATTCGTGAAGTCTAAAATATTGGCTTAACATGCTGTGGCTGTTTGGTGTATTCCTGCTGCTGAATGAAAATACAGGCACCCAATTACACCTGATCGCATATACAGTGCGTTTACACACACGAGTCAAAATGTACGGTACAGGACACATTAAAGGTAGGGTAAGCGATACTAATATAAAATACTAATCCAATACTCTTCTCTGTTCTGTGCTATAAAACTAATTTCTACACAGTCCTGGCTATAAATAGGAACAAACAAAGTGGTGCGGACTGCACCACCCAACACTGACCCAGCCTTGGCAATGCGTATTCAATATGGGTGGCTGAGCTTCTGTGTATTTGTACACCTTTTAGTCATATACTCACCTCTTTTCAGATATTTCTCGCCTACATATAGATATGCATTTACCCACACAGTACACAAACACACCTGTGCTCTGGATTTAGCCCTGTCGTTGTGGAGATGTTTTGTGATCACATACACGATGTCTCTTCACTCAGAAATCTAACAGGGAGCGCTGTCAGTGTCTCCGTGAAGGAAAGAGAGGAGGGCTAGGGGTGTCTTCAATGCTGCTGATGAAGCAACAAAAGATGTGAAACACATAAGCCTGTCAGGACAGACAAGCTGACTGTTATTAGCATGTGTGTCTGTCGAGCAGAGCAGCTCGACGAGGGATTACCGACCCGCAGAGCAAGCTCTGGTTTCAAGGTAACTCTGCTCTCTCTCCTCCCAAAAAACATAAAATAATCCAAATGTACGCACCGGCTCAAAGCACCTGCCCACAAATGAACAAGAAACATTTCCTCATTGTGCGGAGAAAGCCGGAAAATCCTGCGGCTCAATTGAGAGCAGGAGAAGTTGAGGATTTGTGATGAGAAGGTTCAGGATGCAAGGGTTCCAAAGCCAGAGGACAGTGTGTTCCGCAATGACGAAGGTCATATGCTGACGAGGTTGGAGCCCCAGGGCCAATAGCTTCTACAGCATCACGGCTCACTGCTGAACCCACGAGAGCTTGTTCTTATTGCTATTTGGGACAAGAAACATGTGCCCTGTTTTGAAGGAGACAGTATATGAAGTGCGGAGTTCTGCTTTACGCTGCCTGGTCTCTGAAGGTAGTAATTAGTTCATACTGCATACCCCCCCCACCACCACCACCTTCCAACACACACCCACACTCACACACACAGGCACACTCTCTCACACTCCCATCTCTGTGAGATTGAGTCCCTGTGGGGGTGTACATGAGTAGTGGCCGTGTCTACAGTGACAGCAGAAACAGCAGCTATCCCAAGGAATGTGTGTGTGTGTGTGCGTGTGTGCGCGTGCGTGTGCGTGTGTGTGTGTGCATGTTTGGGGGGATGGGAGGCTGGGTGCTGTTTGAAGGAGCTCATGTCTGTATATAGTCAAACAAATGTGTACACACACACACACACACACGCACACACACACACACACGCACAAGGCCTGACCCAAAAACCCTGTCTGCATGGCAGCAACACAACAGACTCCACAGCAAAACACTCAAGTCCTGCATGTATCTCACTGTGAAAGCCTGGATTAACACACACACACACACAGTCTGGTGGGCAGACACAAGCATTATGAAAATGTGGCTTTAAATCATTTCCCAGTAAAAGAAAAAAAGAAAAAATGCAGCAGCACACACACACACACAGTACACACACGTGCACGTGCGAGCAAACCGTAAGACAAAACCCGAGATATGGGAAGGGTGCCGACACAGAAATTAGCCAACTAATTTAATTCCTCTGAAGTAGCTTTCTGTGCCATTGTCAGCATGATGTGAGCCAACTTGGAGCAATCAGATCCAGAATGTCTGCAACTTCTTCCCCTGAAAGCTGAAAGAGAATCTGCCGCTTTTGAGCAGCGAGACGAACCTGGCAAGCCTGGAATGGAAAAGAAACCCCCCGAGCTAACCGACCAAGTGACCGAACGCCAATGGAACTCGCCAGTGAAGTCACAGACAGCGCTGACTCTATCTCAGCGTTTTCTCTTTCATTTTCCTCATCTGGTGTGTGTGTGTGTGTGCATGTGTGTGCGTGTGTGTGTGTGTGTGTGTGTGTGTGAATGTGAGTGGGCGGTGTATTGTATAGTCTTGCTGGGGGTCATGTTAAGTGCATTAGCCGAGAAAGGTGTGTGATATGCAGGCCCCCTTCCACTCACAGTGTCAAAGCTCTGAAGGGCGAGAGTGTGAAATGTGTCTTCCTTTATTTTTGCCAGGCATACTGTATAACTCAGTTAGAAGGCAAGGAGAAGCCAGGGGCAAACAGTTGCATTTAGCTATGTGCTTTGTGACAAACCCTTCGCTTTGAATACTTCTCCTATTCAAACGGCCTTTCTTCTCTGCCTGATAGACGCACAAGGCCTTTCTAAAAGGGGTTATGTCTCTGACTTCTGATAAACATATAGGTACCATAGCCAGAACTCGGCACAAATGGAGTCCCTTATCAAAAAAACCCTGTTCTCCATTCTCTGTGTCTACACGATTGTTTCATCCTCACTCCCCACTGACTCCATTCTCCCTCTATCGCCTCTCTGCTCTCACTTTGACAGTGGAGAGCAGGCGTCTAATCTAAGCCAGATGAGGTAGAAAAACACAGGCGTCCTCCGCCATTCGCTTCCCCCATTAACCAAGAAGAGGCCCATCGTTTCTCCCTCCAATCACAGTGCAGGCCTCTGAGGTTTACCAGCACTTCTGCCTGTATACACGCTAACCAACGCACGCAAGCCAGCAAAGGGTGATTTATAATGTCACCCTGGTCTCCTTGCCGCCATCTTTGTTTTACTCACCACAGAATATGGGCCTTGGTCTGACACACTGACACCTGTTTAGAGGACTACAGTCTCATCACCCTTTTACAATCTGTTATTGCAGATGGATCTGGAGACGTTACAGCGAAGATTCTTGGATTCTTGACGACTGCACTCTGTAAAGTGGGTATTTATTTGGTTCCTTCTGGCCAATCAGACCCAGCTGTGACCTATGAGACAACCAGTGGTCTTAGACTGTGTCTGCTCCTATGTCTTTATCACTTCAGCTGCTGTTTTCTAGCTCTCCTCCACCCTACACCTTTTTCACCAAGACATTCAACATGTGGAGTGGTATAGCCTAGCTCAAATATGTGTGATATCCCTATTCACTGTTCCCTATTCAACATCCCAAACAGCATATGCTGTGTTTATATAGTATACTGCATAGTGTATATAAAGTATGTATATTTATATATAGTATACAGTGTATATACATGTACATGTCTTCTATAACAACATATGTATTCTTTAGCGTTGGAGTAAATTATGGGTTAGTTATGGGTTATGGGTCTTGTTTGTGTTTTTTGTAGATTGTGTTTTATTGTTGTTTTATTTTATTGATTTGTGTATTCGCTGTTAAATGCATTGTTTTGTACAGAACTTTGTCTGCATTGGTTGTTTTTAAATGTGCTATATAAATAAATGGACTATAATATAGCATACGGTGTCTCTTCTCAACGTTTCTCCTGAACTTGATTTTAAATGCCTGGCTAGTCCACCCATCCACCGATCCACCCCTCCCCCCATCCCCGTCAAGGTAAATGGAGGCTCTGTGCTATCTGTCACTGAACGTCTGGCTTGAGGCTTTTATTTTGGACCGGCAAACTCTCACTCATCACCGAAGCAGAAGGACGGTGCATCTCTGAGGACCGCGGCCGGCTCGTGCTGTCACTTTCATTTTCGTATCCACCGGCCACAAAGTCACAATGCACGACACACCGATGCTAGTCTGCCGAGAGACGTCTAGAAGAGTGGACCAATGCAGTGGACCCTTTATTAAGGATGAGGGGAGACAATGCAATTGAAGTCTTACAGCAGGTGTACTGTATATGGTGTAGGGCAGGGGTGGGCAATCCTGGTCCTGAAGCCACTGTCCTGCCACTGTCCAGCATGTTTTAGATGTCTCCCTGCTTCAACACACCTGATTCTAATGAATGGGTCGTTAGAAGCCTGCTAACGAGCTATTCATTTGAATCAGATGTGTTGTAGCAGGGAGACATCTACTACACGCAGGGCAATGGATGAGGATGCTCCACCTCTGGTGTAGAGGGTCACACACTCACACAGGCACAGCAGGCAGCACTTGCAGATGATAAATGCAGGCCACAACCAGCCTTCTGTTATCAGACACATGAAATGTCATATGATTTTGTGTGAAAGCGGTCTGCACCCCCATCCAGAGAAACCCTGGTTTGTGACTAAGCCTACAAAGGGTGCTTTAGGCCTACACCTTGCTGTTTCTCTGCTGTTGTATTGTGTTGGCTGCTGCGCACTGAAGCAAGCTCTTCTCTAAATTATCCCTGGTGTTTTCTTTATACCATTTCTTGCGTCGCTGCTTTATCCCCTCACCTGCCACACTCCGCAGCAGGATCACTGAAGACAGTGACATTTTAATCAGCAGCCTGCAGATAGGGGAGAAGGTATTGATAAAAGAAAGAACCCAGAGCAATTTATCATTTTCCCCAGATGGCCTGCAGCTACACAGATTTCACAGGGCACGTCTACAGCATGATGCTAAGTTAATAACGCAAGTGGTACGAGTGTGGTGTACCTAGAGAACAAGCGAACACGGACTAACACAGTCACCGCTGGCGCCCCTGCATGAATCAAAATGATAAAGCCAATCTTGCGACAAAATCTCTGGCGCTAGCGTGTGAAAACTGCCCCGGCTCTCTGGATGGGCTGATACGGGTGTTTAGGATGGAGACATTGCTGGGAGAGTTAGGTTAAAAATGAATCAAATCCATCTTCAAAGTATTTTTGCAAAAACATTCCCTTACATTACATAAGGTTTTTATGCAAGTTTAAATTATTTTGCTATTACAATGTAGATAACCCCTGTGAGATTCCAATTCAGGTTAAATATATATATGTGGTTGACGCGGCTCCTTAGCAAAGTAAGAACTCAATTAGGTGTGTGGCCCATGCAATCTTATATCCTGCTTTCTTAATAAGAGCAACTTAACTTAATAAGAGCATTTTAGTATACAGTGCTGGTGTTCTTCCTGATTGACACGCACATTGCCTTTTTGTTGGAGCACACGTGCCTTATAAAGCTCCTTCAGCGGAGATGAGAAGGTCAGTAATACTGGAGTGCATTCAATTATCTGCCTGTATAGTAAAACTAGCCAGAGTCACAAGCTAGCCCCAACAGAACATAGTATGTATTGCACTGTTTGCACATATAGTTCTTTCACTGCCTCTGGGAGAACCGACGCATACATCATGTCATTGGTTTGGGGAAACAAAGGAGCCTGCAGTCTATTCTCTGTGGTGTTTCATTAGCCCCTGAGCTGAAGGCAGCGGCGAATCCCAAATGAGAGAGCACGAGTCACCCTCTCCTTACGCCAGGGGAAGGTTACAGGGTAGCAGGAGTGGGTTCTCCAGACATGAGGAGAGAAAGGGTTAAGTGTAGACCCTTTTTCCTATCTCGGGTGGTCAAGCCCCAGGCTGTAAAGACCTTTCTGCTCAGAAGGCCCCAATAGTCCATAAAAGAAGGTTTGCCCCATCCTATTCCAACTGTCTGTCTGTCTCATAAAATACTTAACAGGTCTCACACAAACCCTCTGTGATTGGACAGATTCTGAGTAAAAGTCCTATGTGACCGGACATACAGTATAAAGGACATCTTGTTTGATTACCATGATTGATTGAAGGTCATCTCGGCCATATCAGGACACACTTCTTCTTCTATGGTACAGTACGGTACGGAGCATCATCTGATCCTCGGCAATGGAATGTTTGGCACCTTTTGGAAAGAATTTAGGAGAGTGTGAAGTGGTCTGTTGTCTCTCAGGGGAGGCTGGGTGTTATGACGACCGCTCGCAGATCTCCAGAAATGTCTTGCCACCCAACCTCTCATGCTTCCTCAGGCTGCAGCTGCTCAGCTAACAGGGCAGAGGAAGGGCATGGCCTGGGGGAAGCCATTAGTGCTTGGCCCCCGGACAGGACCGCCAACGCACACAGTCAGATTTCCATTTAATGAGGGGCCAGTTTGTCAGAATATACCAGCAGAATATACAATATCTCTGCCCCCCGGTGTTATAAATCATATCTCCAATTATTTCCTTAAATCTGTCTCTCTCCCTCTCTCTCTCTCTCTCTCTCTCTCTCTTCACAAGAGACACGCGAGCACATGCATGCCCGCTCGCACACACGCGCACACACACAAACACACCTACAGTTTTTGTAGTTCTACCGTATAATCTCTCTCTCTCTCTCTCTCTCTCTCTCTCTCTCTCCTTTCAATGGCACATCTAGTGCACGTGCATACATTAGCACAATTGTTACTATGGTTTTTTTTAAACCCTCTATCCATATTTGTATAAGCCCTCTGACCTCATGAACTGGGTCATAAGCGCATATTCAGCACATTATTCGTCCAACATATATATCGCCAGCAAACATTGTTTTTATAGCGCGTCTTTATAACTAGATTAGGACATTTCTGAAGGTGAAATCTTCAGATATTCATCCAATGAGTTTATAGATTCCTGAGTTAAAACATCTGGGCCCGCTACTTACCCAAAGCAGCCTTCCACTGAGAAAGTGCACACATACACACACACGCACTCACACACACACACACACACACACACACACACACACGTGAGCGCTCAGTGGAGTGACAGCACCTGAGAGTGCGCATGACAAAAATCACCAGCCTCGGTCCCCTTTGTCATCAGCGCTCGTAATGCGGCCCAGCTGCCTGCCTGTCACATGCCCCCACCCTGGGCCTCCATCTCCCAAGATGCCGCGTGTCTGCCCGTCTAGGTTAGCTGTTCCCCCTGCAGTGGGCACAGCAGGAAGGAGGAGACAGACAGGAGGTCCGTTTAAATTAACAGTAGCGGCTGTGAGTGTGGGGGCGGCAGGCATAGTGACACCCCTGATGTCTGGGTCTCCCGTAATCATGGCTCCCCCTGTACGACGGAAACAGGGACACAGATGAAGACAAGTCAAAGACGGCTACAGAAGAACAGACCGTCACAGCATGGGGGCATTCTGTTCTACATAATGGCGTGTGCCAATGAATCCCATTAGCATGGTTTCTCTAATCAACCTCAGAAAATATTCGAGGTCGTCTGCCGCGCTGCACCTCTTCTCGACGTGATACCCCTCACACACGTATACTAAGCAATGGGTTCTTCTCTTTTGCTCTTAGGGCACCTAATGTACGCTCTCTGGAAAAGTGACTCTCTTGAGTGGCATCTGTTGCCGACTGCTGCCATGGGGAACAATGGTTATGTCTGCATCTGAGTGAAGCTCAGCAGGCATCCATGCTAAGGACTTGTCCTCCTCGCAAATCAAATCTTCCCTCCATACAATCGGAGGAGGCATTTCAGCCTCAGCGAATAACCATCAGTAATGAATGTGCTCTCATGCCGAATGCAATCTTTCCTGAGTGACAGATTACCGGATAAATATAGCAAAATTACTTACAGAACGCTCCATTAATGCCAATTACAAGTCTGAGAAGTTGTAGGATCGGACATAAGAATCGGACATAAAAATCCAGA
>JAODUH010004433.1:0-10703 GCA_027564835.1 Typhlichthys subterraneus | reverse complement strand
TTCATGCATCAACAAGAGTTATTTTGCCATTTGCCACAACATACCTGTCAGAGACTGCTTTTAGCGCACTGGTTACAATCAAAACAAATGCACGCAACAGATTGGATGTGCACAATGACTTTCGTCTGGCTGTCACAAAAATAACACCTGACATCCCACTGCTGGCAGGACAAATACAGGGCCAAAGCTCCCATTAAAGACAATATTTCAGGTAGGCCTGCAAGCACTAAATGGGTAAATATGTTTCATAGTTATTTAATGCAGGTGCATAATAATACATATACAACATTTTCATTCTGGTGTTTCATATATAAAACGCAGTAGGCCTATTATATGCACAGAAATGGCGTTGCCAAATTTATCACATGGCAGTTACTGAATTAACATTAACATAAATTGTAGTTCTTAATAAGTCCACTTTATTCCAGTTAATTTCAATGATGTTAACTATATATTGTATTATTAAATTAAATATGTTTGTATACATTTTTTTTTTTGGTGTATGATATTATGTGCCGGGAAGGGGGGCATGAAAAGCAACACATTCAAAATTGGGGTCCCCTGGAAAAAAGGTTGGGAACCACTGTCCTATAACACCAGACTTCCAGAGGACTCAGCGGCCACCTTGTGTTTACCACTGGTGGAATGGGTGACCAATTACAATTGTAATATAGGACAGTGCTATATTAATGAATACCTACATACTATAACAATACGAGGCTCCCAGAAGATTCACTTTACATATCTTGTGTGTTATCTTGTGCGTTTACTTCTGTTGGAAGGGGTGACCAGTTCCAAGTGTAATATAGTACGGTACTACTGGGTGGGAGTCGACCACATTACACAGTTTTGACTTGTCATTAAGATATCATTTCATTGTATTACACTGTAAAATGTATTTCTAACAGTGTCCTGACTATTTTACTTGATCTCAACTACAGTGGTAACATTTTCACTTGTCATAAATATGTTATAAAGCTTTATTACAATGTTACAATGTGTTTTTTTGCCTTGGTTAATGTAAAGCTGTCATGACAAAGACATTGACAGGTTATGTTGTATTGGGTAATGACAAGTTGTCATGACAAAGAGAATAACAGATTATATCATCTTGGTTAATGTCAGGTTGTCATGACAAAGACAGATCCCAAACAATGTCAACTTGACATTTTACATGACATTATTTACCGAATTACAGCTAATGACATTAGTCATTCATTAATGTTCATGACAGGCATCGTGTCATGGTTATGACAGTGTTATGTCATTCTTAATGAACACAACTCCAAATAAAGTGTTACCGTGAGCGGTGATTTCTCTGGTAGAGCAAGTGTCAGATGTGGAGAGAGATAGTGGCACGGTGCATGTTTTGATTAGTTGTTACACAACAACAGTGTACACTCTCCACTGGTTGCAGTGGTGATTTACCAGTTGCCCATGGTGGGTTAAAATGACACGTTGAGGTGAGTTTAATGATTCGCCCATCAGCATAGCTAGCATTATTGTAACTAGCTGCTGTTTATTGATGTCTAGGTCAGAGCCTGAGGTCATTAATTGGCAGACCTCACTTTGGTCCAGACCCAGCTGTCCTGTCCGGACCTATAACCGATCATTTTAGAAGTTTGACTGAGAGTTTAACCGGCGCACTCTATAGCCTTCACAGCACGGCACTCGTTTACTCAGAAAACGTGACGGATTTTAATCAATGTCCCTGTAGACAGGTAGACGACTGAAATGATTTAATCTTAGACTAGTCAGTTAGGGCTACATTATGTTAGGTTAGCTCACCAAGATAAGCATAATGTTTGTAATATAGAGGTCGCTGGTTCAAATATCAACAACATTTTATATGTTAATGGAAGTGGACTGATTTATGACGAGCAGATTGACATTTAGTAACAAATAACACATATAATGATTAACTTTTACCTAACAGAGTAGCCCTACCATACGCTATGGATACTTATGATGTCGGGGAAGGGGGCGGGGCCCTCAGGACTCCCTACCTGAAATAAGTGCTAGATCGCCCTGAAATGAGTTCTAGCAGGTTGGGATGTCTGTATCCCACTTGTGGATATGTAGTAGTAGTAGTAATTTAGGAGGCTCACCTTATTTAGACACTATAGAGACACTATTAACACAGTTTGAGAGCAGTCAAGGGGACGCAAGACATTTTGTGGCTCACCTTGTGTAGCGCCACCCTCCGTGTGTCATGGTCCTCCTCAAATACTGTGGGCAAGGTCATTTTTAGCATTTTACTTAATCAAATAAAAACTTAAAAACATCTGCGAGACTCATCATTGCAGGTACTGTAGGATAACGACATTTCCTATCAGCTAAAAAAAAAAGACAAATAGAACTGTCACTTGCCATAGCTACAAGCCATGCTGTCTGTCTCCCTCTGCTGGGCAAGGGAAGTATCACACCCACTGGAGTGGGTGAGGGTGGAGCAGTCAGAGTCTTCGCTCTGGATAAAACACAACTTAAGATACATTGACACAGTCATTATGACAAAATGCTGTAACTATTCTTATATTATACTGGTGTCTTGCAATTGCTGGTGTATGACCTGTCCACCTAATGACAAATGTACTACATGTAAGTCTCTTAGGATTAAAGAGTCTGCCAAATGCCGTAAATGCAAATGTAGACGCAACGCACGTCAAGACACATCAATCAAATGAGTATCAGATGAACTCATCTGAGAGGCAGACTTACCTGGTTGCCCTGTGAATATGGGAGCACTGCTTTAAATCGAGCCACTTCTAGGTGAACTGTTCCACTGATGTTCTGACAAGAGAGAGAAAATCATACATTTATCAGTTACAGTTGTGTGTGCATGTCACAGAGACAAAGAGAGAGGGGGGGAGAACTTGCGTCAGACCTTCAGAAGTTTCTCTGCGTGTTCCTGCGTCGCTGCACGGACGTCCTCCCCATTTATTGACAGGATCTGGTCTCCCAGCAACAGCCTGCCATCTTTGTCGGCCACGCCTCCCCGGATGATTTCCGATACAAAGATTCCCGTGTCGTTGCTGTTGGAGTTAAAGAAACAAAACAAACACACAACGAAGCACAGCAGTCAAATGTGTGTGACACCTGACGTTTAGCGCAGAATGTGAAAAACTAAATTCAGGAAATAATGACAGTTGACTCATTACTTTCCTATACTATAGCTCCATTAGAAACATGGCTATTACAGCTCTTCTGCTACTGCGTATAGCTGACACTGTAAAATTAAACACACTCTAAATATAATGTGCTGAATCTTGCCTGCACTGGCCCAGGTCCTGTCTTCAGGGGGGCTGTGACTTTGCTGTGCATGGCGGAGTTCCACAGAGTCCATTACACCTCTCTCTCTCTCTCTCTCTCTCTCTCTCTCTCTCTCATCTCTCTCTCTCTCACCACTAATGAGGCGCGCTCCTGTCTAATCCCTCTCCGGTCCATAAGTAAAGACAGCCCAACTCGTGTGCTGACCTGGCCTGTTTACCGCACAGCACCTTTGACAGGTAATGTTGGGGAGGGATGTTATTAACAGGAGCCCATATACTGGAAGTGCTGATGGTGCTTTGGCACTGTGGTACTGTATGTCCTCACTAGACGTGATCTGAGACACAAAATACGCAGCGTTGGAAAATAGAAGAAATGCTTCCCCCTGTGTCTGAAAGCAGCGGCACAAAATCAGTTCTGATAGAAACATCAGTTCAACCTGCATTTAATCTGATAGAGTGATTATGTGGTATGCATATCTTCATGCGTTATTTTGCACTGTTCTTTACAGTGCAGTGTAAGACGCTTTGCATAGCATCTACTACAGTGAATGCTGTAAACATGAGTGAACTGTGAAGTGGTCAATGATGGGAACTACATGTTTATTGATCAGTGTAAACAGAGAGAATAGTGTGAAGCTTCATGCAGATTATAACAACCGAGTGCACAATGAAAGTCATTGAGGAGGCATTTCACCATAACATTACCCATTACTTCTCTCTGGGGAGGTTAATGTGTATTTGGAAAGATTACATTCATTCCCAAGTACCTACGATCAATGTGAAGTGGAATTTCTGCAGCGAAAATCATTTCTGTATGATAGATGTAATAAGTGTGAATGAACTATGGAGCGGAAGGCCAATGTTTATATAATGTACCCTCTATTGGCGACAAAGGGAACTACAAGTACCTCTTGCCCACGGTGGCCAGGCCCAGGCCGTGCCCAGGGCGGGGCCTCAGGTCCAGGCTGAAGACGTCCCACAGCTCCTCCTCCCTGCTGGGGGTCTCCTGGTGGCGGAACACGCGCAGCAGCACGCGCTGCGTGGTCAGACGCAGCACCCCTATGGCCTCCTCATGGGTGGCCTGCCTGAGGTCTATGCCGTTCACCTGGAGGGGAGAGAGACAGCTTTAAAGATTCTGGAGAAAGCAAAAACAAAAGCACCTCTCCATTCAATGCTCCGCCCCACACAGTATACACACACTGCCAAGGCTGGGGATAGTGTTTTGTGGTGCGGTTTATGCTCCTATTTACAGAGCCAGGTCTGTGTAGAAACACGGAGTTGTTTTTCAACGCACACGCAAAACGGACAGCTAGAGGAGTTGAGCCGATAATAAAAATAAACACAAATATTTGATTGGAATCACTTACTCCACCTTTAAGTCAAATGTATGTCCAAGAACTCGAAACCTGCAAGTCAGCAACTTTTACGTTTTCTGCTGGAGGAACCCTGGAGGTTTTTTCCTCCTGAACTATATTAGCTCTTTTAAGTGTTCCTGAAGTCGTACTTAGTTTGCTTAATAGTTTCCAAACCACTGAATTTGCTGATTGGTGGAACTCAATATTAATGAATGTGGCCTAACAGACCGACCACCATTTTGAAATACTGTTAAGAGACAACAGAAAACCAAACAATGGCTTCCACTTCCTCCGCATTCACACTGCTATTGCTCTTCTCCATATCAAGACTTAATGGCCTACATCTTGTGGTGTATTCTGGGCAGAGTGAATGCAACGCAGCGTTGTCAGAGCAACCACGTGGCGGGAAAAGGGCTGCAAAGGATGTCGACTCCCCCTCTCCACCCCCCCTACACACACACACACTGCCCATGTCCTTGAGCTGAACTTTACATGCTCCAGGTATGCTGCGGGTCTTTCTCAGCTGACCCAGTACCCAACCCCCCGTGGAGAGATTAATTAAACATTCATTAAATCAACATAACCTGTTTTACAATATGAACATTATCTACAGTGCTGCCAGTGTGTGTTTTTGTGTGTTTGTGTACCTCCAATATCTGGTCTCCAGCCAGCAGCCTTCCATCCCTCTGTGCTGCACCACCATTATTTACTTCATGGATTATTACTGCCCCCTAGTGGGGACAACAGGGAACACATGCTTATATTGCTTATCCTAAATAAAGAAATACAATTCAGTCAAACAACAATAAAACAAGCAAAAATGTCCTGTTTGATGCTTTAATCATTCAATAAAATCAATATTATTGTTATCTACCATTGTTATGGTCAAAACAAGTTGTATTTTTTAAGAGTCTCAATGTCTATTTATGTGGAGTTGATTATTACTCATGGTCCACATTACATGTTTCTACAACACTTTCTGTATAGTTCTAATAATGATGTCCCGTAAATGGGCATCTGTATTAAATATATAAACAATTAAATGAAAACACAGTATAGGTAGTAGCTTTTGTTACCCTGAGATCACACAGACGACGAAAGAGGGGACATGCTTGTCACCTATTGCCTGGGTGGTTTGTTTCAGCAACGTGTCACACTCTCATTGATACTCTGTGTCGCATCTCTCAGTATTGTGCATTAAAGAGACCTTAAATGCAGCGGCTGCTTTTCTCTTGTCGCTGTGACCTACTCTCACTGAAAAGTAATTGCAGCCGGCCGCTTTGCTTCCCTCGCTTGTCGTCCGTGTGAAAGCCGGGTTAGGCTGCAGTTCCTCCTCTCACCAGCAGGGTGTCACAGCCCCCTACGATGCTGAGGCCCAGGCTAGTGCTGCCTTTGTGGATCTCCACGGTGCTCTCCTTCCCCGGCACGATGGGGCAGCTCAGGGGGTCGGGGGCCGAGCAGCGCGGCCCGATGGGCGAGGTCCCCGCGGGGCTGAGGCAGGTGGAGGAGGTGGGGCTGGCCAGGGGGAGGGAGGCAGAGGAGAGGGAGAAAGGGTAGGAGGAGGAGGTGGGCAGGGGGAGTGAGGCTGAGGCAGAGGAGGAGGGCGTTGGGTGACTGACGGACAGCTTGACCGACTCCCGGTGATTCTGTATCAGACTGGCCACCTGCAGAGACAGGAGCTGTCAATCACTCATTGCCTTCTGAAATGAATATTCATTCAACTGATCGACCGACCAACAAATCAGTTACCCATGACAATCATCATCACGTCAATCATGTGTGCAGGATGTGGACATATGTTTGTGTGTGCGCGAGCGCACCTTCTCTGCTGTGAATCCAGCCACAGGTTGACCACACACTGCTACAACCCTGTCTCCAACCTGTATCCTTCCATCCTGAACACAAACACCCACATCAAAGACCAGAATATATACAGGCGCATCGCAGCACATTTGAATATTGTGGAAAACTTATGCAATTTTTATAATTCAATTGACAAAGTGAAACTAAATTACACACAAAGTGAAATAGTTCTTAATAGTTCTTGGTGATAACGGCTTATAACTCTTGAAAACTCCAAAGTCTGTATCTCAGAAAATGAGAATATGACATAAGACCAGTGAAAAAAATAATTTTTGATACAGACATGTCGACCTTCTGAAAGTATGTTTGTGTACAAGTACTCAGTACTTGGTTGGGGCTCCTTTTGCATGATTTACTGCATCTATGCAGAGTGGCATGGAGTCGATCAGCCTGTGGCACTGCTGAGGTGTTATGGAAGCCCAGGTTGCTTCGATAGCAGCCTTCAACTCGTCTGCATTATTGGGTATTGTGTCTCTCATCTTCCTCTTGACAATACACCATACATTGGCCAGAGTTTGCTGGCCAATCAAGCACAGTAATCCCATGGTCATTGAACCAGGTATTGGTATCTTTGGTAGTGTGGGCAGGTGCCAAGACCTGCTGGAAAATAAATCAGCATCTCTATAAAGCTGGTCAGCATAAGGAAACATGAAATGTCCTGGTAGACGGCTGAGCTGACTCTGGACTTGATGAAACACAGTGGACCAACACCAGAAGATGACATGGCTCCCCAAATCATCACTGACTGTGGAAACTTCACAATGGACTTCAAGCAACATCCTCTTCACTCTTCCTCCAGACTTTTGGATGTTGGCCTTCGCTTGACAATCCTCTCAAGGTTATCCCTGTTGCTTGTGCACCTTTTCCTACCACTTTCCTTTCACTCGACTTTCTATGAATATGCTTGGACACAGCACTCTGTGAACAGCAATAATCTTTTGAGGCTTTCCCTCCTTGTGGAGGGTGTCCATGACTGTCTTCTGCACAACTGTCAAGTCAGCAGTCTTCCCCCTGACTGTGAATCATACTGAACTGGACTGAGAGACCAATTAAATGTTCAGGAAACCTTTTCAGGTGTTTTACGTTAATTAGCTGATTAGAGTGTGACACCTTGTGTCTACAATATTGCACTATTTCACAATATTCTAATTGGCTGAAATACTGGATTTAGTTTTTTTTATGACCTGTAAATCGTTATCAAGATTAAAACAAATACAGGCCTGAACTATTATACTTTGTGTGTAATAAATCCACAATATACAGGTATATGAGTTTCACTTTGTCAATTGAACTATTGCAATTACTTAACTTTTCCACAATATTCAAATGCATTGAGATGCACCTGTACTGTACATAGTGAATCTGATCGGAAAGTATAATGATACATTTCTGTTTTGTATCGACTGGAAGAAGGCAACCAACGTTTACAAAATGGGTTCAAAATGGTTCTTTATCGCTCTGCTGCAATGAATGAGATGCCACTTCATAAAGACTAGGCTGGGGATGATATAGCACCTTGCTGGCAGTGCCATGCTGACTCAGGGCCTGGACAACAACGCCTCCTCTTGACTCTTCCTCTGCCAGTCTAATGCCCAGACCCACATGGTCCTTAAAAGCAAGCAGATAACACTATCTGAAACATAACAGATAAACAGTGAGGAAAGATGATACTATGAGCCTGACATTGTTAATGCTGTTTAGAGACATACAGTACATGCTATAAGGGCAATATGTGTACAGGTGATAATACTGATATTATACTGCTGTTCCTACATACTATAAGGGCAATATGTGTACAGATGATAGAGCTCAAACAAAATGCAAAAAGAAAGAAGAAAAAAGAAAGCATGACATTTCCGGACGTGTACCTGAGGTAGTACAATGTGCTGGATGTGTGAAAATAAGCCTCTGTCTGTCTCCGTCTCTGTCACAGAGTCTGTCTGGGAGTAGACGGCATGGTCCTCTTCTGCTCTGGGCCTCTGAGCCATCTGATTCAACCCTGTTTTCTTCCTGCTCAACCGACATCAAACCTGTTCATGTTGGGCTGATCACTGGTGTCCAGGGCCAGCGCCATAGGCCGCCGTATCGTTACAATTTACAACAGTCAATTTCTATTTTACTCCCTTCTGACCACAATATTACGTTGCGGTTGGTGTTTTTATTGTTAAACATTATCATTATTATAACAACACAAAAACACGACATGATAGTCTCGTCAAACAACAGCTGCATAGGTCTTGCACTGTAGCATATTTAACATGCCTGAAAATTAAATCAATGAAGCCTGTCAAGTAATTAAGAGTCTTAAGTACAGAAAGCAACCGAATAATATCATCCCAACATTTAAATATGGCTGGTGTCCTCTGTATCACTTATATATCAGTATTTAAGTTTGTCAGAGCTATTTGCTTTGATTGTTGAGCTGGACATTTCCTTATGTCTACCAACCAACAATTGTATAAAAGGCAGCATTTGTCAGAGCAATGAACGCCTTATTATTACTATTGCACTCAACTATGGCGTCATATGTGCACACAGCTAATTCAAATGAACTTTCCCAGCGCTTCTATGGCATCTGAAGGGTGAATGAAGGTCATGTTGGCAGAGGTAAAGTCTTGGTCTTGGTCTTGGTACCTGATCAGAACGATCTTGACTTCTGACGCCGTGTTATTGATGAGAGTGGAGGCGTTGTGGTGGCTGCGGCCGTACAGGATCTGCCCATTGATCTGGAAGAGACACACAGTCAGGAAGTGTCACGCTTCTTCCACGCTCCCCGACGCCTCAGTCGTCTGTTAAAGGCGCTCGTCCATCAACTTCTTCTGCAATCTTAAGCTCTCCCACCTTGGGCCTTCTCATCCGAACCCCACCGCTGTCACGCTGTTTGTTATTGCTTTCATGAGCCGACACACAGCACCCTTCAAACTGTAATTTGTGTGATGAATGCACTGTATGCGTTGGGCCAGGTTTCTAGTGCGCCGCTCGCCCGCGACCCTCAGCCCGACGCTGCGCTCTCCCCGCGAGGAACGACACCTCTCTCTGCGACTCAGAAGCCTCTTTTCTTGCAGTGTTATTTATTTCAAGTGAAATAAATAGACCTTTTTTTTTCCTTCCTTAGAGGCAGTTATATTACCGTATACCAAGTCCCTGCAAAGCCCCCAAAGCGTTCAAATGTGCTCATGTGATAAATTGCTCCTCTCCTGAGTCAACACATCTGCAGGCCTACAATAACAACTAGTGACGGAATTCTAGCATGCCCCGAAAGTATGCTGCTTTTCAATCAACCAGTCACTGCTTCTACTGCTGATTTGACTGTTTCTGCCTCTCCCTGGTGATATCAACAGATGTACTGTAGTGAGCATATTTGAAAACATGCATGTGCTTGGGCATTAATGGTACATGGCTTAAAACCATTTAAGGAGAGTGAAACGGTCACATTCCATTTTCTTTACATTAGTACTATAATTTATGAAGGCTATATTTTTGTCTGCCAGTAGGTGTCAGTAGCGTTCTGGTGTTCCTGTGACTAGCACTGTCATCCCATGAGCCAAGTTCCACAGAAGACATTACTGACTGTGTTAGTGGAGGAAGCTGTCAAAATACATAACATTAAGCCTTTCTGTTACATTTGCTGTTAGATGAGAGAGTTGATGAAATTGTTTGGCACGTGAAAACATCCCACACTGCTTAGCACTGGCTGTATGTCTGTAGCGCAAGTCATCAATGCACATAGTTTATATTCTTTCTGTTTGCCTTGGATACATCTGGCAGGGCTGTACACTGACTTTTTTTCGAAGGTGTGCTCCTAAGTTAAAACATTTAGAAGCGCAGACAAAAATGTATGAAGACAGCCAAAAATATGGGAGCACAGTCAACATTCTATTAAGGGCGAGCATAAACATTATGCAATTATTCACCTTTAGCATTTTGTTTTCATTGTATGTTAATCTCTATAGTATGATGTCTGAATGGCTTGGTTTTGACAAAGGAGAGGCCTACATTACCAGGTTTAACCTATCATCAAATATCTGCTGTAGTAGATTTGCTCAGTTGTGCCATGGTCACATATGCTATTGTATAGTGTAGATTGCATGTTTTCCACCCATTCCCCATTAATGTTAGAACATCTACAGTAGGCTCCACAAACAACTCCACAGTGGCAAAGCCCCGGGGATTGATGAGATCCGTCCAGAAATGCTAAAAGCTTTGGATGTCGAGG
>JAODUH010004430.1:0-10705 GCA_027564835.1 Typhlichthys subterraneus | reverse complement strand
CATGAATATCACAAACAGGATTGGTGATAAAGCGCAGCCCTGGCGGAGACCAACCCCCACCTGAAACGAGTCCGACTCACTGCCGAGAATCCGTACACAGCTCACGCTTTCAGATTAAATATGGAAATATTTACAATCCCATAAAAGATGGTAAGTAACAAAATGTTTAACGGGATATTAAACTACAGCTAATTCATTGCGTTTATCTTTCTCAAAAGCAGGTATGCATTGTAAGCACTTCTTTGCCTCTGCAACAAAAACTATTTCACCGTGCCACCACAAGATGAGAAAGCGGTTAGGACAAAAGCCTGCACAAACAATTGTACATCCTATTCATCATTTGTTTCAACACACCAAGGCCAACAACAGGGTTTGCTTGTCTATTCAATGAGCAAAAAGAGAGAGTCTAATTCAGCATAAATCTAATTAGGGCACTTGAGGAATATTGCATATTTTGCTATTTTGTCTCGTGTTCATCTGAATTACAAGGCAATGAAAGTGGTTATATATCATATTGTATTTTCCCAAACTGGATTGCAGTATTTGTTGCAACTAAAAAAAAAAGACCATTAGCAAATGGGCATATATACAGAAGATGGTTTTGTTTAAACCACCTTAAGAAGGTCCTCCAACAACATCAGAGCCTATTGTAAGTGACCTTTTCTGAATGAAAAGACCCTATTGAGGCAAAGGGCTAGCCGTGAACTCATGGAAACCTAACCCTTATGAACCCATTTGATAATTCACTCCAATCAAACCTGAGCCCATGTGCCAGTGCTTCAATGAAAACATGCATATCTGCCTTTCACAGCAATGTGTATTAAGTGGTGACATTGTTGATCCGGCTAATGGCATGAAACTCAGAGTCCGTGCTTTTCAGGCACAATAGACCCCTGTTGAGTCCACGACCAACTCTCACAATTCACATTTCAGCAGCATTTATATGGTAATAAAGATTATGGAAGCAAATAATGTATAAATGCAAAATGGTCGTAGAGACTAAAATCTTTATACCCATTAAGCCCATGCAGTTAAACCTGTTAAAAAAATGTAGAAACAAAGAAATAATGTGCATTATTGTATTATTTTGATGCATGTTCTTGCATCTGAGGTGAGGCATACTGTAATAAAGGATTTGTTTGAGCAATATCAAACAGCAAGTGGGCTAATCGATAACAGCATCTGTAAACACAATAATGTTTGGATAAAACCATCTTTTTCAAATAAGATAGATTCTGTTGTGCAAACATACAGTAGAAGAGCAAGTGTTCAAATGTTATCAATTATTTCTCAAACAAAATGAGTTGAGACAAACAGGCTCCGATCATACCAATAATTTGTTAGGTAAAAACAGAGTCTAGTAGGATTTTAAACATTAATATCATATTCAGATCTCATTTTCCAACAATCTGTGAGGTTTCTGTATGCTGCATGTTGTTGTAAAGATGACCATGTGAACAAACAGCCAGGATGTGATGTCACAGGAAGAAACTTGGACGCAAGATGAATTATAATTGGTAGTGGCCCCCTATTAATTACTCAAGATGGCTATGAACCATCGAACTATCACAGAATGCAAACTACAGATCATGTTTATGCTTTTGTTGTTCATACCATCCTTTATATCAATCATTACATCCCGGACGTGCTGTGTCAACACATCCATTTGATGATACCCAGCGCTTCTTGTTTTGTGGATAATTATTTATTTTTCTTTCAAATATCTCAACCGGGAGAGAAAAAAACAAAAGGACGGCTTATTCACGGGGTGCAAATCAAATAATAATTTGTTGTGCAAGTTATCCCTCTGTGGGATGCATTTTGCCTCTAAAGACCCGACTAATTTCAGACATATATGGCTGACAGCAGGGGTGGGAAACAGTGAGCCTGCAAAACACGTCCGGTTTATGAGTGCTTATATCGTGTTTATTTATTTTCCTTGAGACCGTGACACTTTACAGAGTTCCTCAAACATGAAGCATCTTGTGGTAAATACTTGGGTGCCAATGAAAGTCAGAGGTTCCTCAGCGTAATGAGATTTGTTTCCGAGGATTTGCGTCTTTTAACATTTTTCCTTCTTGCAAGTTTGTTCGTACGTTTGATCACCTAACACAAGATTACGTTTTGCCTCCGGATTAGTTTATAAAGAGTGTCCCAGCATCATAGGTGTGTCTCTCTACACTCTAAGAGGCTTATGGTGGAAATATGTACTTGTTAATAGCCTTATATTGCAGGCATTTTTTTTAAAGATCAGATTCTCCCCCTCCCTGAAAAACGTTGTCACATACGCTGATTTATCATAGATGCCATTAATCCAGTTTTACTGTGTAATGTGTCTGAACGTGGCACTAAATCTTCTGCTTTAAGTCTGACTTTGCCACGGGAGAGGGGCTTTGCAACATCCCTGGGCCTGTCGAGAAAGGCATTCTGGGTTTTTTCAATCGAGTGAGACGTAAAACGAAGAGTGGAGTTCATTTAGAGTTGGCAATTTTCCCACCCTGATCGCTTGTTCACTACTGCATGGCTTTTACACATCTACGACTACACACAGGTTATTTTCTGATACTTAAAAGCAATGGTGCAAATATAAAAAAATCTCTTCAACTGATTTGCTTCTCCGTACAGTATTTCTCCACCATTGTCTCAACATGTCATTCAAGTCTCTACTTTTTCTGGCAGTCACATTTCATTTCTTTGCTACCTCGGGCCTATCTCTTTCTCTTCTTTCTTGCAGTGTTGCCATCTCTCTTCTCTCCATCTTCTCGGCCAGTCAGCCAGCCAGTTTGCTCCGTCAGCAGAAATAACAATAGAAGGCGTTCTGCAGTGGGTCCCATGCATTTCTAATCAGGCGCTCATTCAACGTCTATGAGACTAGGTCGCAGGTACATGGAGCTCTGCATTATCCCTACAGCCACATAAATCAAGACCCACTCTTAAACACAAGAAATTACTGGCAAAGGTCGTGTCTGTTACGCCTGGACAACATAAATGCTCTCTGAATCAAGAATCATTCCTAAATAAGAACCAGAAAAGAAAGGGACATTACTCAATTTGTGTCCAAAATAATGAATAATGTAATAAAATAATGTGTTTTGGGTTTGAAGCTCACATGCCCCTCTCAGCCCTGACAGGTAATGTAGCTCCTTGGTACACATCTGCCTACAGGGGGCTTTTTCCTTTATTTGGGCTCCTTATTACATTTTAAATAATTTTCCTGTTACTTCCATTCTGATATTTTATATACTGCACCACACATGTTTGGTTGTCATCATATGGAAAATACACAAATATATATTATATTTTGCAGCCCTCATGTAGTACCTTGGAGAACCCGTAGAGGTCTGCAGACATCAATTGAAGACCCTTGTATCATTTTGACAAGCAGACAGAAGGGAAACAACAGCACATGGGAGGGCTCAACATTTACGAGGGCATGTCGGGGGCAGGATGTTATGAATAGGCATCGATTCGTGTCTGGTTTGCTGGTGGGCTTTTGTTCCTCCTCTTGCTTTTCCGGTGCACTGTCACCAGCATGACATTTATCTAACAAGGAAAAACAATACAAACAAGCGCTCCTGACTTCAATGCGCACAAACACATGCATCCCCCTTCGGGTCATGGTTGCAGCCTCAAACAAACTGCAAATGTCACCTGTCCTTCTGTCTCTTCCTGTATATATCTACCTCACTCTGTCTGCCTGTCTGTCTGTCTGTCGGGCTGACTGACTGACTTTTCATGACATTTTAACACTAGCATTTATTGTATAACACTAGACATTGTATTACCATTGATAAAAAAATACCTAATCAGCCGTACCTAAGACCGTTCCTCAACAGACTGTACTGTGTCTGTATGGACTGCTATCATGGGGCTAATATTCTGTATGTCTCATATCCAATATGTTAAGTAGCCTGACTCTACATACAGTATTTTATAATGCAAGAAACCAGTGGCAGCAGATATACAAGATTGGCCACTAAAGGAGACTGATTAGAGCCACTTAGGAACTTGCAGGGTCTTAACCTTGGTACAGTGACTCCAGTGTTTGATAGTTTCAGACCGACGCAGCAAAACTGGAATTTTATCAATATTAACATCAGCACTGATGTGGCTCATCACAGATCAATCCTATGACTTTGTTTACAGATTAAACAAACACATTTTAATATCCAGTTACACTTTAAATAATGACTATTGTGAATGGTTATTAGTGTGTACCTCAACATACATATTTCAGGGAGCTTCGGTGGAATCTTGATGTTGCTTGGTCTACTTACTGCATGTGCTTTCACTTTGCTCACCAGCTGTTTCTTCTGTTGAGAAGTGCTCTTACAACTCGGCAAGTCCGTCGTTATAAAAGCAACCTGCCAAGGTGAAAGTACACCTGACTTGTAAATGGAATGAGAGATGACTGATTGGTATAGTGTTTGATATGACCAAACACACACATGATTAATGAAGAGACCAAGTACAACCCTTTGAACCATGTGCCTCGCACTGCAACCATTTGTATGTGGTTAAACTAACAAAATTGTATTTGGACATGCCTTAAATGCATTAGATTATGTGCTTTAGACTGTGCTTAGAGCATTCAAATAGGGCCCTTAGTCTTACACAACTGAAATGACAGTAGATAGATAGATATAATTAATTGTGTGCCAATTGCCAGACAGACACATTCACAATAAAATCAAAACAATCAACATCAGCACTGACAATCAACAACACCCGAGCACTTCACCAAAATGTGCTCTACACATTATGTGTATTAATAATATTAATATTAAGAGCAGCAATCAATCTCACACAGGTTCAGTTATAGTTTTTTCCTTGTTTGTTCAGCAATACAATAGTGTATTGGCATGCACAAATGATCTCTGGTTGGTTCGGAGGGATGGCGCCCTATACTGTCTGCTTGACGGTAACTGCTCATACAGTATACAATAAATAGAACACGTGATCTGTCTTTAATTATAACCTGTACTTTCCTAACTGCTCAGTACTTACAGGTCATTGGCATGCATTTATGCTGTTGCCCAACAATCTTACTGGACATGATTCTTTTTTTGCCGATTATACTTCATATTATATAACACTTCAGTCTTGCTCATCATGTGTGTTTAGTTTAATGTAGTTTTCCTAGTAGTGTTCGTGTAGGACTACTGTTAATTATATAGTGTGTAGACTATTTATTATAGCTAGAATGCACCAAAATTTTTGGAACTCAATTTCACAAAGGGAAGGATTCACCCTTGCCTACAGTAGTCTACTGTTAGAATATCACTGTTTCATATAACACTGTTTCATAGCCCAGAACCAGTAGGCCTATTGTAAAGCAGAGCACTGATCTAATGGAGGGAAACCTACACCAGCTTTAACTGTACTAGAGGAAACTGCAGAAGATTAGGCTACAAAATAAAAAACTTGTGAGATGTCCACTATTTCCATACAGTATTTCCAGGCGGCTGCTGTTTAGCCCTGTTATGAACATTACGGTGCGATGAATGTGGCGTAGTAAAGTTGCCAACGGGCGGCGCACCCCATTCCCTGGTTCGCCGGTGGCAGTGTGTTTCCGACCGGCGGTCTTCTGCCTGTGTTCATTTGCCAGCACCCCACACGTGCTGTTTGCTGCTGTTTCGTATTTATTTAGCCGAGCGGTGGCTCGTGCATTCACCTCCACCAAGTGTGTGTGCACACGTCAACGGCACCATTTTTCAAGAGAGGAGGGGAGCAGATATGGTTTTCATTCAAATCTTAGGCATACAAATAAAATGTATATTAGAATTATTCACAGTATAACTGCTCAATTTTGGGGGGCCCCCTGGGATGTGGGGGCCCCTATAATTGTCACCATCTTTCACCCCACTAGCGACGGCTCGAGGGTGTAGCTACATAACCATACATTTTTGTGTACATTACTAATAATAAAACAGATTAAATTCCAAGTCGTCTACAGTATCTGTAAATGTTCTGCACAATGGTGGTGTTATTTTTATTTCACTGGATTTTGCCTGGACAAAATGACCCGTTGATTCTGGGTCTGCAGCGAAAGTATTTACTACTAAGTACTTTGGGGATAATAAAAGCTTTGTTAATCAATTTGTTTTTATGTCAGGCTGCCTGTAACAGAATGTTACAAGCTAGCTAATTGGAATTTTAATGGTGACTTTAAAATTCAATTACAGTTATCTAATGAACGTATTTGCTGACAGTATTTTTGGATGTTGTGTATGCCTATGTTGTCCAAAGCATAGTTTTTGATAGTGTACGTGCGATTCAGAGATACAATACTGTAATATCAACAGTGTGTTGATAAAAGTGTGGATGCATAAAATATGAATGCGTCACAAAATATTCTAACTCATACTAGAGGGTGTTTATAAGACTAACTCAATGTCATATTATATTAAAAACCAACTTTTGTCTGGCCAGTAAAGTAAATGGTTTGATATTTAAAAATAGACTAGAATTGTTTGGTTGTTGCCTTCCATATCGGGTAATGTCCTCCAATAAAGTTATATTTTAAATGAAGGACCATTTACACTGTTTACATTTTTTACATCAGTGGTTTCAAATCTAATTATCTGAACATGCTACATGCTTGTGTACATTCATAATTAAATAGTAGAGGTCGTGTTCTTTTAGGTAATTCACTTGCAGTATTATTTTAAGGACTATACACCTTATTCTCCTCTACATACTATATTATATTGATTGCTGTATGTGCATTTGCCTCCATTTTTTTATAATAGCATAGTAGTAAGTCTACAGCAAATGTTTCCCTAAAAAGATTAAAAAATAAAAAACCCATTACTTAAAATATAGCACAATTAAGCAGTATCTGTCAAGCCATACAATGTGTTTAATGCATCTCTGTTGGCTTGAGTGGATAGTTTTATATAGCTGTATACATTGTTATCTGCTCTATTACTTGGAAGTCTCATTTGTGTCCATTTGTGCATATTATACTCAAGCTTCATCCAAATTGGTCTTGTTTGCAAGCTATATTAGTAGAACCTCCCTGGCTTCGCCAATCAATAGAAAACTGTTCTTGACCTACTCACAATACTGTATGTACTTAATGTATCTTACAGGCAATTCCATGGTCCAAATTTGCATGGCTATGAGGCTAGACCACTGCATTTCTGAGTCACAAAAACGGACATCGGGGTAAACGGCACTTTGCCAGCCCACTGATCGTCATACTGAGGCTAGCTAGAAAAAAGAAATCACATTGGCACAGCCTTGTCTGGTGGCAGGGAGTTTAAAATGTGTCTGTCGGTTTAATAGTGCGATATACACTCTAAAAGGTACAAAGGGACAATCCGTTTTTGGGGAAAAAATGATATTTCTTTAAATTAAGTCACTTTTTTTTGGCTCAATATTAGGATACATTTGGAATTATGCTTCAACAGTTATTATTACACTCTCAGCAGGACACAGCCTTCATAGAGAAAGGTGTAAACAACATCTACAAATGATTCAAACAAAGGGGAGGAATGTTTTGCTAACATATAAAGTTGATGCTTTTGAGGCTATTATTATTCATTACAGCAACAATGGAAAAAGATACGCTGGAGAAACCTATATAAGAGACATTCTATAGAGGAGACTTGCTGCTTAGAGAATTCTGAATGGAGCTCTATGGGAGAATTGTGAAACAGCAAATATGGCAGTTGAAAGCATATAGCCCATTCCCCCAAAAGATAGTCAAGTCAAAGTCATCTGCTTTATAAAGACCGATAACCTATTTAGCCATCTGACATAAGCGCTCAGTGGGGTAACATCACCCATGTTATTTGCGAGTGCTATCAGGTTTGCACATGTTTTTACTCACGCAAACCTTTAGTAAATCTGGCCCATAGTATTATTTGGCTACAGTATTCAAATGATTATTAAATTAACAGTATTAGGCTATTTTAATAAAAAGTAGCCCATTGCAAAGAGAAGGATAAAATCAGGTCTTGGTAAACGTCCCAACACCCAACCGATGGAGCTGATGGGCCATTACTTAGAACAAGAGGATAAAGACATCTACAGACACTGTATTTTTATTAAAACCCTGGGAAAAAGTCTCTGCGGTTCTAGTGTTAAGAGATTCACCAAAAATAGAAAATACAAAGTGTATGCTTATAATGCTAGAAAAGCATATGTATTGTGTTATGCTGGCTGTGCACTCTGCGCCAGAGAATACTGGCATTTTACTAGACATTTTTTGTTTTAGCCATAAACTGCTGTTAATGAAGTCGGTGTCATGAAACCTTGCATTCCAAAAGAAGTATAAACTTAACAAAAACTGCTTTTAAAGCCTTATTTTGTGGCAAAATCAAACGTTTTTAAGTATCAAATTTTCCTTGCGAATACATGTAGTTTTAATGTCTTGGTGACCATAAAAGTTCAGTAATGTCTCCCTCCCCAATCATATCAATACGATCTTCCTAAGAACTGATCAATATTGGCTACAAGGATTTTGTTTATATGTTACTATCCCTTTTCCTTTGAAATATAACATTAATGCAGGGTAGTGTGTTTATATATATATATATAAATATATATATATATTGTTACAACCTGGCTCAAAGGCCGTAAACCAAACAAACCAAACTCTTAACTAACTAACAGAATAACACAGAATGTGGTGTGAATGTCTGTAGGTGTATGTACTGAATATATGTGGTGCGTGTTGCATGCTAACCCACGCAACTAACCAAACTAAGCCACAAACAGAATGTGTGGTGCCAGGAGAATCACAACGATAGTGTACTGGAACACACCTATATAGGTGATCTGCTCAGGTGCCCTTAATTAGCCTAATTAGGCTCTCTACAGCCAAAAAGGAACACACTGCTGAAAGCAGGCCTGTCAGTATCCTTCCTCTCTCTCTCTCTCTCTCTATATATATATATATATATATAGAGAGAGAGAGAGATATATATATACTGTATAATATATAGTATATACTTTACACTTTACTGTATATACACACAACAAGGTATACTATATGATTTTGTTAGCCTATGTAATATTTTCAAACCCCTCTGTTACTCTGAAAGCTTAAATAATGTTGATTGATGATTTGTGTTCTCTTAAAGGTGATAAAGAAAGGGCCCGGGGGGGAACGCTTGAGATTGAAAATACAAAAGACCCAAAGTTTATCTCCATTTGACTCCATATACATCCCTTTTACTATTTAAATAACATATACATTCATTATGTAGAACTAGACACACAATATAATATATTACATATAAAGCTTAGCTGACTATTTTCTTCCCCAGGCTGAACAATAAAAAGAAAAAATTAACATGTACATGTAACATAAATGTTACATAACAGTAGATACTTAATTCAAGCAGGATTTTGTACTGTGTTGTCTAATGGTCCACAATTGTTCCTGCCACTTTCTGCATATAATGTGCAATGTTGGTCATTTTCAAATATATGATTCATTCACTTGGCTGCCCAAATGTATATCCTCAAAAGCACATTTCTTACTGTATTGTACAGGATGAGACACAAACTCGGGGCCTTGCACCACATAAATACATGCACTGGAATATACATTAACGATATCCGTGACGTGTTAATGGAGAAAATAATGAACGGTTCAGTCATTAGACAGAGTTTTTTTTTTTTATAATGGGTCACAGCTGTATGCTTATGTGAAGTCAGCTAATTTGAACATGTACACGTCACAAAAACACTGATGTATTAGTTTGAAGTGAAGTTTGAGTGCACGTCTCTCCCGCTGAGTGACACTCTTCTCTACTCCTCCCCCTAAGCGCCACCCTAGTCTCTAGCCCAATAGCTCACGCTACATGTAGGCCTGCTGTAACACAATGGAGTAGTGCACCATCCAGAGTGTTAGCTTTGAAGGAGTCACCTTCAAGCGCTGTCACATTGGCAAGCAAAGCACAACAGAGGTCCCGGTCTGCTGATGTGGCACAATTTGGCGGGTACAGCATGAAAGGCTGAACCACCGGGAGCACTGGGAGGATTTAGGCTTTTCCCATTCCTCCCTGAGGGATAATCTTCTTTCCCTTTACGGCCCAATGGGACACATGAAAAGTTATAGCTGTGTGATGCGGCTCATTTCTGGCAGCAGCCATCTTTCTATATTCTAGCTGCAATCTCTCCCACGACATCTGCCAGGATGACACTCATGCACATAACGCTAAAGGAAGATTGGGTGGGAATGTTTTGTATAGATGCAAGAGACAATAAGCATTTATGGCAGGGGCTACATTTAAATCCCAATGGCTTTTAGACGTTGGTGAAATATTCACCAAACATCAACGTGACTTATCATTTGTAATATGTATGTTTTAATCAGGCTGGACTGGTTATATTACCAATTCAGAATGTGTCAATAATTTGAATTCAGAATGTAAATATGGCCAATTTAGATAATTTTTAGATATTTTAAAATAATTTAAAACTCAGAATAAGTGAACATTTTGACTTCAGATACATAAAATGTTTGACTTACAGTCTACAACAGGGGTCGGCCACATTTTTGATATAAAGTGCCCTTTTCCAAATGTCTTGTTAATCAGTGTGCCATATAATATAAGGCCTAACTTTAATTATGACATCACATCAAAATCGAATAAGGAATCTGTCATTTAATTCCAGCTATAGACACCATGAATAGCAACATTTCATAAAAAAATAAATGTTTTCTCCCATACTCAGGATATTATAA
>JAODUH010004429.1:0-10706 GCA_027564835.1 Typhlichthys subterraneus | reverse complement strand
TATGTTATCTGATTACCCAAAAGTGAAGATTACGCTGACAGTTTGGTTCAAACTAATGTGATGTTAACATTTTCACCTATAAGTGAAAGCAATGAGATCTATTTTCAGGTTTAGTCACGTGACCTTCGACATAACATATATTTCACGCATGGCCTCTTGCTGCCCTCTTGTGGATGTTTTGTGTTACTACGCCTACTTTCAATCAAAGCGGCAGATCTACGAGACACATTGTAGTATTGTATCGTTAGGACGTTTTATCAGTAAAAAATAAAAAATAAAATAAAAAAAACAACAATAACAATAGATGTCAGCAGCTTCGCTGCTTGATCCCTAATAATAAAAAACTAACAATAACAATAGATGTCAGCAGCTTCGCTGCTTAACCCCTAATAATAATAATAATAATAATAATAATAATACATTTGCTTTATTTGTATCTTACATGGCCAATACTTGGACCAGAGCATATCCTCCTGTGGCATTAGTATTATATTTGACTGACCATTACAAAACGTATTTAATATATTTAGTTTAACCTATTTAATGCACAATGTAATGCATTTCATTCAAAATATAATAGCATATATAATTTAAAAAATACTTGAAAAGGTGCTGGGTAATATTCCTCTAACAGAAATATGTAGTGTTTTCCATTTGGCTAGCACAATAGGAATACTCTGCTTTGTGGAAAAGGCCCCTATACACCAGTCCAGGAGTTAAAGTGCCCAGGTTGTCTCTACAGGACCTACAATAATCCTACAGTGTTATCAGTTGCCTTGCCTGCACTGAAAATACAATAGTTATGGTCATCACAATTGTATGTGTGGAAATGGCCATTCAAGTTATTGTATCCATTGTAATAGAACTGCAAATATGGCACATTGGCAGCATAAAGTGAAAGCAATGCGGTGTATGTGGCTTATTGTCCATATACACGTAGAGGAGGTGTTGAATTCATAAGTGATAGCCATCAGCAAGGTGTGGGAGAGGCAGATACAGGTGCCCTCCCACACCCACACACACACACACAGGACCAGACAGCACAGTGGCTTGGCCTATACTGTCCATCTCCATGGGGGGGGTCATGAGCATGGACTAGCAAGTGGTAAATATTGAGGAGAAGCAGCTGTTGGCACACAGACACATGGGCGTTCATAGTAAACAGAGTGGAACAACACGCAAATCAGATTCCCACTGGACACTGCAGGCCTACATGAGGCCGAAAGGTGCACATATTGAACATGATGATTAATGTATGTGCTACTCAACACACACACACACGCGCACACATACAGTACACACACACGCACACACACACGCGCACACATGTGCGCACGCACGCACACACACACAAACACACATAAGACAAATGCAAACGAACATCGACTCAGATCCAGCTGACGTATGCCATCTTTTGGTTCATCCTGTGTATTTCATATCACAGCTATTGTGCACGGCTAAGCATTTCAGATGATATTGTGTAGAACCGCTTTCTTCAAATCTTCTGTAGTGCTAAACCCTTCCTCAGCCAAATATCCCATTACTGACACCTCCACTCAATACGTAGGCGTGATTGGTCCAGTGCGGTTCAGTATCTGACCTAAGCAAGATTACTGAACTTTTTTAAGTGTTTTACGTAAATGTGACATATTGTACAGAGATGGACAGAGTTTATGATCTGGGGAGCTCAAGGACTCAAGTAAGTGGAGATTTTGAGGTGTTGTCTTGCCTTGTACGAACCCAGGCAGCCAAGCCAACAGACAAGGCATGACCCACATGAATGCATTACACTTGTAATTGCCCTGCCTTTAACAAATGAAATATCGGCACTCTTGTTAACCATTTCTCAAGACACACACATTTATACTGTAGCTGTGCACATTGACACAGGCCTGACTCTGATGCTTTATTTCTCTGTGTTTACATTTCTCTGGGGACTGTGCAGGCGTTGTGACTATTAGAGCAAAATAATATGCAGGGGTGCCTTTACCGTAATCATCCTAGTCTGACATTAAAAAATAACCAATGTGTTATATACTATCTGGTTACCTTTCAGATGATTTGTTATGTAGGTGTTTATGTGCATCTTTACTGTAAGTTATGGGATGTTTTAAATTCCACTGTAAACAGTTAGTGTTTAAACCATAATTGCTTTATTACTTTCAGTCATACTGTAACGTAATATAAATGTTTACTTTTTTCAAAGCAAACTACATAAAGTGATCTAATAGACACGTCTATGTGATTTTAATTGTACTTAATCGACAGTCCTTCTCCAAGTTTGGTTAAGTATCTCTGGCTACAAAAGTAATTAAAATGTCCTCAGACTTACAGTAATGCGTTTTGGAACATGACTTGTTCCATGCACCTAATGAGATAAAAAAAACCTAGCTTCAACCTCCATGCAGTCCAAATTGAAAGTAATCTAAACATTACCCACCCCATTGCTTTACCACTTAAGCAAAGACCCAAATCCACAACAGAATTGTCCTTTATCATAATTGTAGTGCTCAGATTTACATCCGCCTCAGCATTTTTAGCCCAATATAAGTTAAAGAGAGTTATCTGACCCCAGGGTTAGGGAAATTAACATGTAAATACAGTACGCACTGGTGCCCTGCCAGAACGAGGCAGATTTAAAACCAGGATAGGTGGTTCAGACCTCTCAACAGACTGCTGACTTCAGTTGTCCAAACCAGTCAAATACCTGCCTGTAATTATTTGATAGCAAAGGGGTAGCTACCTCCAGATGTACTGTTCCCCATATGGCTTTGGACTTAACTCACATTAGGCCCCTTGGATTTATAACAAGAGTAAACACCATCAGCATGGAACAAATGGAGCGGAATTTGATCTCAACACTATTAAAGTTGGACGACTGTGAGTCCTGCTGCTTTAAACTCGTCTCGCATTTCCCCATACTTCCATGCCAGCTGCATGTCTGCTGAGCTCTGCCCCACATAGAAGTGCCGTGAGAGATTCGTATTCGTGTATTTGCATTGCAAACAACCTGAGTTGTGTGGCGGGAAATGCCATTTGTTGAGACTAATTAATAAAGACTATGCAGATGTGCAGTGTGGGAGGAATTGTTGTTTTGTGTAGAGGGTTTAGCTACATACTCTTGTTGCTTAATCAAGCAGATAATGGCTAATTCATAGAGAGAGAGAGAGAGAGAGAGAGAGAGAGAGAGAGAGACATGGAGAAAAACAATTACACAAAGGGGATAGGAAAAAGGTATTGAAATGTAACGTACCCACATAATCCCTCAGTGCCACATTACCAGCACACAATTATTATGTTTTACTGCATGTTACTGTGCAAACAGTATTCTCAAGTTGTAGGCTACACAAGAGTTCCTAAAGTCATCATTATTAATTGTTTATTCATTGTCTGCATACAACTGATTTTCTTGATGCAACGTTGCTGGCAAGGGTGATAACAAAAGCTCCCTTCATAACACCATCTGCAGTATGAATATGCAAACACCTGCCAGCACTGAACAGGCAGTAAATGTGGTTCTGTGGTTCAATATATCATAATCAAGATGTTGGGCCATGGGTTGTCTGCTCCACTGCATTCACCTCCAGTAATCCACCCAGCCAACTTCAAGGCGACAGTGTGCCCATGTTGTGGAGGCTGTGCGCCGCAAACAGGCTTCCCATCCTTCAGAAGCAGACGTCTCTTGTGGAGCTTGAGGCGGGCCCTACCAGCGAACAGCTGTCAACAATGACCTGGAGAGATGAGGAAATTGAACTTTAAGAAAGGAGAAAAACAGTTTACACTGGCACTATTGCCAGAAAGCACCAGAAGTTGTTTGATTGTTCCAAAAACACCATCTGCTCTACGCTTTGAACTAACCCATCAAAAGCTGTCGGCCAACTATAACCCACCCCCCCTTGTATTCTGTTATTTTCATCAATCCTAGCCCCCCCCCCCGTCCCCATCTAGCCATTCATCCCTCATTTCATCTCTTGATGATCGGGGGATTTACATAGTGGTGTTCTGTAGCGCATCAGCGTAAATGTACTCGCTCTTCTTCAACTCATGCATGTATACATCAAAGTGACAAACTGTCTTCGTCGTCATGCTGATGGTTGTCCTCTCTCAATGGTCAAAACGGTGGATACCTTACACCCCCACATTCAACTCCAGAGACCCTGATGGCACTGTAACCTTTACAGTAGCCGCTCCCTTGAAACTAGTCGACCACAATGTGACCTAAAAGGACTACACTTCCCTCATTAGGTCTCCTCTAATGAGCTTGTTTTACATGAATCACCTAAGCAAACATCTGAATGGGCAGCATAGCATTTCCACGGATGGGCCTGGAAATAAGCATTTCAATTAAGCTTGCACATTAAGGTACACATATCTAGTGTCACTGCCTCTGTCAACACCTCTAGCACTCCCCAGGTTCTCACTGGGTTTAAATACAACCTCCACCGCTGCTGCATCTGTCCCCAGAAGTACTCTCTGCGCCCACCTTTTTGTCCACCCAATTAGCCGTGGCTCGGGCTAAAACGGCTTCTCTAACTGCTAGTGCCAATGATGCTCGCAGCTTGGGTAGCTTCCACAGCTCATTATGACACACCCACACACGCTCCGCATATGCACACGCGCCTACACACTTGTGCCTACACACTTGTGCAACAGATACAGACACATATACATACACACACACACGCTCAGGCACGCACACACACACACGCATGCACCTGGCATGTCACTAGTTCATAGCCATGATTCCCCATGTTTGTCAGTTGATTTAGTGGCCCAGGGAGACCTGGCTCAGGTGGATTCAAAAATGTGAGGCTGCATGAGGGGTGACTGGTGGGGTAGGTGGGCACTGTTCTGGAATATATGTGGTTCACGCAGTGTGTGTGTGTGTGTGTGTGTGTGTGTGTGTTTGAGAGCGTGGCACCTGGACCAATCCCCCTCTGGGCTTCTCTGGCAGCTGAGCCAGCCCAGAGCATCTGCACAGCCACAGGGTAGAAAGCGTTCCTCCATTTCATGCCCACACACAGAGAGAAACACGCACACTCACACACATACAGAAATGCTCAATAAGCTAGACAACAGCGTGGCTGTGTCGGTGCACCTCTTTAGTTCCATGGCAGCGCTTCATCTTTATCCAAACATAGTCTCTGGCCACAGCAAGTGCTATTGACCATGCAGAGCACAAAGACCTGCCAGCCACACAGATCGTTGTGCCTTCATCAAACACCCAGCTTTCTTTCCTCAAGACAAATCTCTATACAGTTTAAGCGTGGGACTTAAATACCTCAAGAGGAATTATTTAAAGCAGTAATGTACACTCATTGCGTGGGCGTTGAGTGTCGGACAATGATATGCAAGTACTTACATTGTGGGAAAGGTACACCAATGTTGCTCTTTGTATTCACAAAACTTGAGATGTGTGTTATACGGGTACATTGGAACCTTTTGCACTGCGTACAACTGAAATGTTTTTGTCAATGCTTCATGGTTTCAATGCTTGTAATCGAAAGAAAATAGTCCAAATGCAATATTTCTTCATTGCTGTGGTTACATTGAGTATTACTGTGCAGCAACACTCAGTGTGGCCATTCAGCTACTGACCACAGTGTCTCACTTGCATACAGGTCTGGCTTTCTGAGTCTGCAACGTATCCCAAACAGTGTGACAGGTGCAGCTTCCATGCAGCAGAACAAGAGCAATTTATTAAAAGTAAAGTGTGGCTGGGCTGCAGCTTGTCTAAACATTTCTGAATGACATGGTTACACCCACGCACGCACAAAGTCACAAACTTATGCTTCCATCCTACAAAGGTCAGCGTCCAAAATGCTGTACATTTTCAAACACTTAAGACATTGCTCTGATGCTAGATCCTAGTACAGAAACATGTATTATTTATTATTAGTTTTGTTATGTGTTGTTTTCCTTGGTGGGGTGGAACACTGCCATGCAGGAGGTTGGGGCGTTACATTTCAGTTACATTAAAGTATTGTATTGAACTGCCTATTCTCTATCTAGAATAATGGTGGATGTATTTCCTGAATGAAACTGGAATGTACTGGACAGGTGTTATAATCTGACTGCAAAAGGCCATGGGATATTTCATTATGTGATCTCAGAGGACTGAGGAGAGACTTAGGACAGGTCACTCTTTTGACAGCTGGGCTCGGATAGAAGATAGAATAATAGCATGAACCAAATATTACACTGATTATTTTTGTTCTATTTTATTTTGGCCTACTTAAGCAACTATTTTGGTGGTTGTTGCCAAATCTATGAGGACAATACACTATTTGTTATGGAAAATCACACAAAAAATGTCTTGGTGATTTGATACTGTGGTTGTAAAGAATAGAATGCACCCATATGCAAATTTGACCCAAGTGGGAGCAAATTATATCACTGCATTTCTGCACTAAAAGTTTCAAATACATGCAGTATAGTGGGATTACTGCTAATTTAGGTTGTTTTTAATAATATGTGTATTCGTCTGAGGAATAATTAAATTATATGTATAACTGTTTTGTTTCACAGGCACTAAGGATCCTATGGGAATTGAAATGCATCAATAAAGAATTATTACACTAATTAGCATGAGTTAAGATGTTTTTTTAAACCATTTGCATAATATGTGCTTGTTATTATTATATATTAATTGTATCTATATGTGTGCCTTATTTACATTTAATTTAACCTTTAATACCTTTGCTATTTCAAATATAATTTTCAAAAGCTCTACTACAGTATGCTTATGTTTAAATTAACAACAGAACAATAGAATTCATCCAACAATGTGGTTGTATTAAAAGTATAGTCTGCAATTGTATGCAAAAATGTAGATAATACACTTTTTGTCAAATTCACAAAATATTCACATCCTGCCAGTTTACCATTCTATGTGCGTGCTGAAAATCAAATCCAGAACAGTATTTCTACACAGCCCTGCTCCTTAAATAGTAACACAAAGTGGCAAACACAGCTCATCACAACACTAGGCTTCGCAATGCATTGTGTGCGGCAGAGTTTCTGACGGAGTTTGTTTTGATTTGAATTTGAATTTAGCAAGCATTCTTGAGAATGAAAGACGCCTGCCTTTGACTGTCTTGTAAAGTAATTGTAATTCCGTGATAATTAATTTCCCTAATTGTCAGTTATGAAAGACAACATAATTAAAGACTTTCTTTGATTTACTGTAAATGTGAAAAACATTTTTGTGTCACATTCACACCTGAGACAACTATTTGCAAAAATGTTTGCAGAGGCGTACAATACAGTAACTGTGTGTGTGCGTGTGTGTGTCTGTGTTTTAACTAACTATTTTGTGGTTTTATGTTTCAGATCTACCACTTGTTAACCTCTCAGTGGAGCCACAGCCTATTCTGGAGGGTAACCTGGTCAAATTCCATTGCTCTTCTAAGGCAAATCCACCAGTAACACAGTTCAGGTAAAATTATGAACACCCCGCACACGTTCAGGATATTAATGTATGCATGAATTCATACATTCATTAATTTGCTTAAAATTACACAAAAGCTTAATAGCGGCGTAAGGATGAAAACATTTCCACTGATTATTTGGCCAAAAAGAGGAGCATTCACATAGCTTCATTATATAAACATGTATTATGTATGTATTCTTGTAGCAATAGAGATTTGGTAAGATTGTAATGGGACATTTGTACACTAAAATAGGTAAGCAACAGGCTTATCCTCCCCCATGCCCCCAATATAATGTGGGCCCAATGGTCCATTAGTGAAAAGAAAATTATACAGACATGCTGTGTGAAACTACAGTAGAAACCTAGCCATTGTTAAGAGCATTGGCATTTACAGTGAATGGAGTCCAGTTCGCAGATTTCAAGGTATTCTCACTCTGACAACATAGAGCGTTGAAATCTGGCACCACACGTTCAACACTCAAAGAAGTCTGGCTCTGCAAGATGGCTAATGGCAGTAATGTTTCTGTTTTTAATGAAACTTGCACCAAAAAGCACCAACAATGTTTAAATTATGTTAAATGATACATAGGACATGTTTCCTAAATATTCTACCATTTTGTAAGATAGTTGTAAGGGTGACTGTGTCTGGCCTAAAATGTGATATCCCATGATACTGGCTGAAAACTCTTTCTTTGTTTATGACCCACACGCAAATATGGAGCCCAAATATGTAAGACCAACACACATTATTTCAACTGATAAAATTACTCAAATGTCATACTGTAGGCTATAAAGCATAACTTGTTAGCATCATAAATGATCCATATATTTAAATTTCTCAGTTTACATTTTGTGGATGATGACTATAAATAGTACCATGGGGTGGTAGAAATTTGCCTTGTTAGTGTTTAGTATAGGGGTTTTGTGCTCTTTCTTTATTCATGTTATTTTCTTGAGCGTCACTTATTCTTATAAAATGTTACTTGGCTTTGTTGAAGTTCGATGCTAGAATGATTTTCAGGTTGCGGTTTTCTGTGTGGGAGGTTTTAAGAACCAAGCGAAGAATAAGTGGAATGAAATCGATAGCAAGGGGAATTGGTCGGCTCAGAATCTCGTAATGGTATTGGGAAATGAAATAGATGTACAACACACTCAAAGGTGGCAAAACAGAGATGTTGCTTTCTGATGGATTTTGCCCTTTTGAGAAAAGATGAGGGTGGGGGTGATATTGTGGAAAACAAGGTTTGTATTTGATTGTGTAGGTGCACATACAAGGCAGGTCTTCTGTTACGCTCGCAATAGGATTCTGCCTTCACTGTTCTGCTAGACTGGATCAATGCTAGAATCAGACTCCCATGTGGATCAGAAAGCACAGAGGTAATGGCATAGAGATTACTTTTTTATTTATTTGTGCTTATATATACTGTACACACACACACACACACACACACAGTCTGCATCATTGGATCTGTGTGTCTGGTAGACAGAGTCGGTGCTCATCATGCATGCCCGTGAGGCTCGTCCACTGGGGAGAGTCAGTCCACACTCTTACCCCCCATTACGTAAATCCCCATAGAGAAATACACCAAACACCAGAAGGGAGTGAGTGCAGTAGAAGTGGGCTGATCTCAGCTCT
Organism: Typhlichthys subterraneus; assembly: GCA_027564835.1. Classification (NCBI taxonomy): domain Eukaryota; kingdom Metazoa; phylum Chordata; class Actinopteri; order Percopsiformes; family Amblyopsidae; genus Typhlichthys; species Typhlichthys subterraneus. Next base: position 1,638 of record JAODUH010004429.1, on the reverse strand, counting down.
AATACACTGTGTAGTACCGAGATCAGATATGGCACAAGGACCCCGCAGTGTTTCCATGGATGGCCTCTTAGCCAACCCCCCAGGGTGCTATGTATCCCCTGCTGTGTGCAGCGCGCCACTTGTGTGAATACTTCAGACACAGCCACCTGAAGTGATCACCACTCTGGCTCAGTACGTCACCAGCACTGTAATAAGATGTTTCTAATGCTGAAACCCGAGTCGGCTTCATATGCAAGAGCAGTGCGCATGTGCGTGTGCGTGTGTGAGCACTAATGTGTATGTACTTACTTACGTAAAGTCTGGGACACCGTGTTGGCTAACTGCGTCAATAGCCGCCTATTTGACAGAAAGAGAGTTTTGATTGACATGCACAAAAACAAACATAACTAAAATAACTCCATGTCCAATTTATTGGAAAACTAAACAACACGACTCTGGCTGTTAACATGTCTTGTAAATCTATCAATTTAGTAGGCTACGGTTGCTGATTAAAATAAATAGTAAATAAAGCAATGAGCTATTGTCGCACTTGAAATGGCGGATGCATACTTGTTGGCGACAATGCTAACAGCCGACGGAAATCAACAGTATCACTTCCCGAAAGTCAGAGAGTCCTGTGTGGAGCTTACAGCGGTATGTGTATCAGACATTCAGCACAGAGCTGCTTATATGTGACATAGTGCTAACGGACGGGAGAGGCTGAGACTAGTGAAGGGTTGCTTCCACAGGATATTTGCTGCATCGGAATATGTACTACATGTTGGAAGAGAGAGAGGAAACCAGCATACATCATCAGCACACCCTTCTGATACACTGGGGTTACTCTGATCCAAACAACAGCACACCAGAGAGATCGGGAGAGACAAAACAGACAAAACAAACAAAGCAAATAAGGTTCCTTGTCTGCATGCTTAACCAGGCAACTAACAAACCCATCTCTGTTACATGACACCACAGAAAACATGACACCCCCACCCAAAGTCTTTAATTTACTATTGTGTTGTCATTGTTATTTAGTTGTTTTTCCTTTGTTTGAGTTCCCTCTACAAACTGCCCATCTTTGCTTTACCTCAGGTAGTTAATGAAGACATTTGGAAATTTTGGCACTGTGTGTCAGTCCCATCTGGGGACACCAGAACTGTCTCTCCATGACGGTGAATCCCCAGTTATGTTATTTGGTCTATCCAGCTACGAGCTGGAAATGTTGGCTTATGAATAATTTAGACAAAAGCAATTAAACATAAGAAACATTGTGTCAAGGGACGGTATTTAAAATGTAAACAGCCAGGTGTTGTACACCACAACAACATGCAATTTGCTATAATCTGTATATAAAAAAGAATATTAAATTCACTATACTGTTCTTGGTGGCAGGCTATCGATAAATAGTTGAAAGTGCAATTAAAATGCTAACAGAAATAAATACAGTACACACACTCCCACATCCAGGCCATGGGAACATGATAGATCATTGCATATTTCCATCTCATAAGGTATTCGGTTGCTCAGTAGCGATTAGACAAAGACCCTACAGATATTTTAGATTTTTTATTGAGACAGTAAATCTGTCATCTATCTCCATTATTCTTCATTTTATATACTACATTATTACTCTCTCTCTCTCTCTCTCTCTATATA
>JAODUH010004428.1:0-10708 GCA_027564835.1 Typhlichthys subterraneus | reverse complement strand
CGGGGTCAAAGGTCGGGGGCGGGACGAGGGGAGGGATTAGGGGCGGGGCACCTGTCACTTTTTATTAGGGGGCGGGTGTGATGAGTTTCCTATATTTAATCTCTCTTTCATCTATATATATTTGGGTGATTAATTGTAAAAATGTACTATATGCAAGTAGACAACGTATTTATGATATCTGAAGTATTTACTGGACAATTTATGTATTTCCTGTCACATGTTTAGGGTAAATTCCTGTTTTTTGAAAGCACATTAAAGGTCAAATTAGTTTTTCAACAAATATGTTTATTTTGTCAACAATTTTGATTACTTGGTACCATCTCTAGAACCAGCTCCAATAAAAGTAGTTGATATAAGTTTTGTATATTTTTGTCAATTTAAAGATGTAGCGAGTCATTGTCATAGTAAGCGTTATAGTGGTATACTATGTGTAGTTCTGGAACCGTACACCTGGATAGGGGATGGACTTAATTCTACTCTGGCGTTGTCCAGTGTGTGAGGTACTGGGCGAGTGTGGGGATACTCACAAATCATTGTGACGGAGACCCATTTACCGGTCCCTGTCTACCAGTAAGGAATTTACGGGTAGACGAGAGGGTTAACCCTAACCATAACCTCACTGTGCCTACGCGTTGTGGGGGTGGAAAACTGACTGTTGTCTGTGCATATGCACCAAACCGCAATTTGGAGTGTTCAACCTTCTTGGAGACCCTGAATGGAGTCCTGTATCCCCCAGTAGAGGACTCCATAGTTCTACTGGGAGACGTCAACGCGCATGTGGGCAATTATGGAGATACCTGAGTGATTTGGAGGAACGGCCTCCCTGATCTGAACCCGAGTGTTCACTTGTTGTTACACCATAACAAACTCCATGTTCGAACATAAAGATGCTCATAAGTACTAGGCCGAAGGTCGATGATCGAATTTGTGATCTGATGATCGATTTTGCGTCTGATCTGATGCTGTATGTTGTGGTTATTTGGCTGGACAATAAACTATCATTCTCACTACACATCTCCAGGCTGCAAGCCCGAATTACAGCTAGACTTGATTTTCTATACCATGATCGTAACATAAAATGTACATTTATCTTGTCTTTGCTTATCAGAGATTTATCTTTCGCTTTCCTGGAGATATATATATATATATATATATATATATATATATGGTAAAAAGGGCCCCCTTGGAGATACACATGTATAGGGCTCCTAGGATATGAACCTCCTTCAGACAGGACACAGAGAGTCTTTTTGCAGGAAAGCTATTACAGCAAAACAGACTGTCAGGTTAAAAAAATGCTCAATTGTTATTGGATGTCCTCCAATAACAATTTTTTTTAACCTGACATTCTGGTGTTTTGTCCTACCTAGTCACAGAGACTAGGTAGGACAAGTTAAAGGGGCGGGGCTTGGGAAAGGTCAATTGCGTCAGATTCCACAAACTCTCGCGCTGTAATTGACATCCATGAGATTCACGTGGAACAATTACCAGATACTTCACAAGTAAATTATGTAAATCTTATTATTCTAGGAGATTAGCATATATTGCATTCTATACAATGAAAACATGCATTAGTCTTTGGTTGTGTCTTGCTGTTTTTTGCACACACTAACATCCCAACACGACACGCACAAGGATTTCAATGCGCTATGTTGCATAACATTGTTAACGTAAGTGTGTACTGATGTTAATGATGCATCACGTTATAGGGATTTCATTATATGTCGGGTGGGTTTTGTGTCTAAAACCAGGGTTGCCAAACGTTGTTATGGTTTTCTGAGAGATGTACTCCTGTATACTCCTTTTACAGCTCTCAGAGGTTTACACAATTATCACCTCGCTACACACACACACACACACACACACTCATACACACACACCTACACACATCTACACACACACACACACACACACACACACACACTACTGCCCACACCTTTATGGACAGTTTCCAGTTCATTGAACAAAACACTGGACCGGGGAGGGTCCTGGGGTACAATCCAAAGTTTATTGAGTCCACCTTTAAATAATTAACAGGACACCAGCGCCATTGATCTTGCAGGTTAAAGGGACATTATGAGTACAAATCTGAGTGATCAATTTTCGTCTCTGTGTGGGATAAAAAGCAATCATCCCCGTCCCCTGGGCTTCACGAGGACCAGGATGATAATGCCAGATAACAAGAGACTAGCTGAATCACTGTGACCTATGACCTCTTCCTCTCTGTGGGGAGGCTCCTCCGCCACTGGCTTCCATCGCAATCTGGTGTCTCCACACGTTAGGTTAGAGAGAGGCCCTTGAGATTCAGTTTCAATGAGCTCACACTGACGCAAACTCCATAGCTTGCGCACATGATTTTCTTTTCATTTATTTTATTTTTTATTTTTTTACAGTAAGTGTTTATAGTGACACACTGTATAAAATACAGCATATACGTAGCTTCATCATTTCAGGACCCCTTGCAGATGTATTGAGTTTCGATGTGCTGCAGTGCCATGTACTGTAGAATTACTGCAGAGCCTGAATGCTTGATGGCACTCTCTCCACACACGTGCTGTGTGTGGAGAGAGATCTTTAAACATGGTGTTTTCTGACCCCTGTGTTTGTGCGGATTCCATAAAACTAGATCTGTGATGTTTTGAACAAAGCTTATTGATGTGCATCAACCCAAGCTTGCTTAATAAAATGACTTTAAGCCCTTAAGACAACTTTTATAGTATCAGTCTGGAACCCCTAAATTCTAAAGTATTTGCAGATCATGAGGGAAGTTGATGCTAAACAGCAGTCAGTTGCTGTTTTTCCCAAGAGACAATATTAATATTCAACTGTTGTCAACTGACAGTATCATAACTATCATTGGTTACATGAAAAGAAAAAAATGAAAAAAGAGCTTGTATTGCAGCATTTTCATATGAGACATCATTTCTGTAATTAAAAAATAACCTGGGTCAACAAGCCTTCAGTCACCTGTTACTGAAGCTGGCATGTTCATCCAGTCTATTAGACCCACTAGAAAAATAACAATTCAAGGTAACAATTCTTCTCAATTTTTCTCCATTTCACTTACTTTGTAAAAACATTTCTTCTCAGGTTCCCTCTGCCGGTAAAAATATAGCTCAGTGTATGTCGATCAGGCTGATGATACACACTTTCATTTCATTCAACTATCTCACATACTGTAATCCCCACGCCGTGTGAAAGCTTGCTCCATGTTTACATGCCACTCACTTACCACTGCCTTCCCTTACTTCATGACCTTCAGTCCAAGGTCCAAACGCAGAATGGTAGTGTCTGTGAAATGTAGGACTTTGTGTGTAAATTTGACTGATATTGATTTAAGCCTGTCGATGCAAATAGTACCATTCAGACCAAAAGGCTGCAATTGACCAATGAGATCAATTTCTCAAGCTGTGATGATAGATGAGTGAAAAGGACTCAATGAGGAGTGCTCCTTGTTTTTCTGAAAATAGGTTTGAACTATAGGAGCCTTTGCAGTATTATGAATTTTAGTTTTTAAAAATATATATATTTGAAGGAAACAAATTATGTAAGGATTTTTAAATGATGAAACAAAAAATGTGATGCAAATGTTATAATCATACTAATAATATTTCAAAAATAATAATAGGCTTTTATATTATTTCTGTTTTTTTATACAAAAAATATTTTGTCACTGTCAATCATAAAGAGACTTCAGCTTGACATTTTCATGGAAAGAGATAAACATATGCGGCAGTTCTATCACCACTAATTGACAAATGATATGTCTACAACAATAGCATGTTGACCTTCACATTCCACAAATAGCTTCAGTGAATAATTTTCCATTCAGATAAAGCCATTGTAGATTGTGTCACTATTTATCTCGGCATAACAAGTGACAACTGAAACAATGGGAAATTGTGAATCACAAAATTGACAGATAGGAGGTTATAGGAGTTTGTAGAAGAACGCCCTACATTAGAGATAAATATTGCATGAGCAAATAAGTGTGCCACTTTGCACGTCAGTCCAGAGATGGCCCTTTCAAAATAGTTTGTGGTAGATACCAGTAGGAGGTGTCAATAAAATATGTTTTTGGACCACTTTCAATAGAACATGACGTAATTATTTTCTTTTTTTTTAGTTTTTTTTAGATTATATTTTTAAAACAGGAATTTTCTTCCTGTATCCTTAAAAAAACATTGTGTCCATACAAGGATTGTTCAAAACACATCTTCATTCATGTGAAAATGCAATAATAAACACTGTCAATCGCTGTCAAGATGAATTGGAGCAAAGCGTCAAACAAAGGAGATAATGGTGCACACTTTGATGTTAAGACCCAAAAATTGTCTTCCCTGTCTACACACAAACACAAACAAACACATCTTTAGCCTGGAATGGTCAGTTTTCAGTGAACTAAAGACAAGTTTGCATGTGAAAGAAAGGCTAACAAGCATATAAACATTAAATTACAAACATGCACTGCATTGTAAGTGGCACAAAGCAACGTAGATCATAAAGTATCTTTGCTAGTTTCAGACCGACGCAGTTGTCATTTTTTGTCCAACACCCATGTCAAATGCACTTTAACCCAACACACACATGGCCTGTGTGTGTGTTGGGTTAAACATGAGGTGTGGTCTGGCACATCATTGGCATGTGTTGGGTATCTTGAGGCAGTGGAAAGTGATTGTGCGATTGACCAACAACAACCTGGTCTAATGTCAATGGTGCAGCATATTGTTATTAAGATGCACAACGCACGTGCAAAGGACTAAACGTGAAAAGAGCACAATAGTATTAGTGCCTACAGCAAAATATGTTAGGTATCTTGATGGAATCTCGCTGTTGATGGTGCTTGGGATGGGACTTTCCTATTCAGATATAAAAAATAAAAAAGCATTAAAAGAAACACAGAACCGCTGTCAAATCTCTTTGAACTTAAAGTACTTACTGTATTTTTAGAAGTACATTATGTAATCTTGCAATGCAACTTGAGATACTAATATACTCTGGTTACTGCTGCTGTCCCTGACATGTTCTAATAAGGCTTAAAATGAATGCTGTATGGGCATTTCAGTTATCAACCAATCTAAAGAATATTACCTCATATTGAATAAAATACTTAGTCAAATAAGGGTGATGAGCAGCTACAGATAACAGTTCACGTGCTATGCTAAATATTAACCTCAACATGTAACATATAGAACGAGGAATGCTGCTGCTTTAGTTGCCATGGACATACATTTATATTTATTCATGACCCATTTCATGGTTTGATTAACACATTTATGATGTCTACTCTCCTTCTGGCCTGACACATTAACATGACTCAGATAAAGAATAATAAGAAGCATATGCTTTGTTTGAACCCAGGAAAAAACAGTTTATGCCAGATACCAGTGAAGCATTACCAATAAAACTCATTACATACCATTATTGCATAATATAAGGTCCACATATTCAAATTTCAGGCACAGCTATATTGTAGGTAGGGAAAGGGGTAAAGAAATGTATGAGTCTATAAGAGTTGTACAGAGGAATGCAAGCCTGGTTTCAAGTGCTTCTCACAATATCCTATTCAGAGTTTGGAACTTGTAATTATGACTTGTCACGCATTCAAGTCGTGGCCGAAGTCTAGACTAGCACGTAGGCCAAATAGGAAGCAGCTTTGTACACATTGACAACCTATCAACCTACCATCCCAAACAACTCATTCCCACTAGCACAACCATTCTTGTGCTCGGAAGTCTTAAATACAATATTTCCGGCGCATGAAGACCAAGTAAGCATCTAGCTGCAGGAGCTTCATACACTCTTATAAAGTAAACCACCAGTGTTTTTGTAATACAGGGTAATTACAGTCAAATCAAAGATTGTCCCTTGTACGTCATGTGGTATTCTTGCTGATAGTATCATTTCCAAATCACAAAAAAACAGGTACAGGCATAATTGTAAAAGTTTATTTATGTCATGATAGAAGATGATGCTGCATGTGGTGTTTGTAAGCCGACAACGTCACACAATGCCTCAAGTGTTTCCGGAGACCATTCTGGATACTCATTAAGGTGAAGTGTGCGGATTTCATCAAACGCACTACAAACTAGGGCAATACACACACTGCTGTTGGTGTTTGAGTCACTATTTAATTACGCCCAAGCCAGCTATCCATTCAGAAATGATTGAATCTTGAATGAGAGACAAACATTGAAGGTAGTGCCATGAACATGATGAGAATGTGTATTTCTATCCAAGAGACTGGACAAAGAATGTGTATAGGTACGCACAGTACCTGTGCAATGTGTGTAATTTGAGCATGTATTTTGGTCAAATATATCTTCTATTGATCAAAGAATGCACACTCCAATTAGTTCATGTGATGTACAGACTCCTTTAAACAAAACTCCTCTGTGAATAGAGTCATATTGAAATGTTCTTTCTTCACACCATGACTCACTGTTTTACATCAACTGCTGCACATATTCCACTTCAGTCACGTCAGACTTGAGCAAACACTGAACATTTCAAAACGTTATGTCTCGGATGTCAGGTAGCCTAGCACTGACATTTATGAAGCACAGGTCTCACTGGCCACACACAAAGGGAAGTGAAACATATGGTTGTAACACGGTGTGCCAAGACTTCCACCATAATGCAACTGACTACTGACGCCAACCATGTCAGCTGTACTATGGTTGAAGTCTATGGTTGTGGTGAAGGGACTATATTTGTTCAGCAAATGCCGATTTTCACATTTGTGCATGTGCATTTTTTTAATGTGATATGTATCTTGATTACAAGTATTACAATTATGCAATTTAGCAGACACTTTTATTCAAAGTGACTTACTGTACATGAGTACAATTACAATTACTACAAGGAGCAGGTAGGTAGTTTTCTTGCTCAAGGATGCTATACAGGTAGACTGACTGCAGGGCGCGACGGTGATTAGCTGATAACATTTTTGTAGGGCGATGAGAATTCCATGTTTGATAGATTTTTGCAGCTCATTCCAGTCATTAGCTGCAGCAAACTGAAATGAAGAGTGGGCTTTGGGTGTCTTTAATTAAGAGGATCGGAATATCAGAACGGATGTTAAAACAGGATAGTGAATGTTGAAATGGCCTGAGATAGGGTGGGGGTGAGACCTAGGAGAGGTTTATAGATGACCAGCCTATGGAGGTGTACAGAGTACAGTGATGTGTCCTTTATGGAGCATTTGTGGCCAATCTAATAGCAGAGTCTTACATCCAAGTGATCCAGACAAACATTTCCAGCAGTTTATAGAGGAAGGCACCATAAACACAAAGGTAAAACTAATTTTAAGTTCAGGTAAAGGCGTAGAGGTGAAGGATAAATGATTACGGTATAGAAAACCAAGTCTAGATTTAATTCTGGCCTGCATATTGTGTACAGATGTGTAATGAGATGAAAGTTTATTGTCCAGTCAAATACACATGTACTTGCATTTGCTGGAGGGGGTCTTTACTACCCTGACATGCCAGATTGATTGTTAGTCACAATCCATCTGGGAGCCGTCTATCAAAGCTGTTTGAAGAGGGCAGGTACTTTCAAAAATTATTTGGCAGTTGAATGGATGAACCATGGTAAATGGACTGCATTTATATAGCACTTTTATCCAAAGTGCTTTAGATTATTTTCCTCACATTGTCCCATTCAAACACACACACACACATACACCAATGGTGATATCAGCCTTGCAAGGAGACATCTGACCACCGGGAGCAGTTTTGGTGTCTTGCTCAAGGAAACCTCGACAATAACAGGAGTTAGCGGGGTTCGATCTAGCGAGTTCGCCACTTACCGCCCTGGTTGTTCAACTGGTCATTTTTGCTGTCGGCACACCTAAACCATGCCTGTATAGCCATCAATACGACGTGGATTGGTGAGTTCAGTTGCTAATCTGGACACATTCCGGCTTCAACTGAAGAGGCTAGGGAGTTACAGCCTACAGTATAAACCACATCTTTTAGCTAACTATGGGTGACAAAGATCTGCTGACCACTTAAATCAACATTAAATGTATTGTATATTTGCACACTCGTTAACTAATTGTGTGTGCACAGATTTAATTAAATCCTTTTATAATAAAACACCCTACATTGTTCATCCTTATAAGCTGAATATGTACCAATGCAAATTAATATTTGCGTTGATAGACTGTACACAATGCAACAATGGCCTGGAATATTTTTACAGCATTCATATTACATTACATTGCAAAATGTCATATTTGAGTGTTTCTTCTGTGTCAATGTTAATATATCATTAAGAGTCTTGATAGTGGAGCACATGAGCACATGACTTTTATATTGAATAATTGCCCATTTTACAGAGATCATTCATTTGCCTTTGTTTGGCTTTACATTTTAGCTGTCCCGCTACCATCAGTTTTTTAATGTGAGTTATCTTTGCTACATAGTTGTGTTTTTCTAAATAATGTTATTTACACAAACATATGTCTGTTCCTCAAACTCAAACTCAAACTCAATAAAGATTTGTTCAAAATTCTCAGAAAGTCTGAAACTCATGCAACTTCTGCATTCATATAGAATGCTACATTAAGCATTTAACTTTTTCACCTCAACATTTATTTGAAAACCCTCAATATGGTTGCATCTGATTGGTTCAATTAATGGGGGAAGACATGTTCTAGATCTGACAAATGTAACAAATTAGATTGCCTCTGTGCCTAATAGGTGCCTTGGTTTGTCTTTGAGACATGCCCTGACAGATCTCTAGCTGTATTATTCTTGCACATTTAATCAGGAAGGTGTACGTTAACAGGAATATTATATCCTGCACCTGCTTATCAGTAAGCTTGTTAATGTGTGTTTACTATTTCTCTATTGGTAGTTTAAATGTAATTGGTGGATATTTTTTCTGTTTTGTTCTACTGCTGCATTTACATGTATTTATCTCTCAATATTTCTGAATTAGAAAAACAATGCTGCTAAATGCTTGTGTGTGTGTGTGTGCGTGCGTGCGTGCGTGCGTGCGTGTGTGTGTGTGCGTGCGTGCGTGCGTGTGTGTGTTTGTAAAACGAGAGACAGATGACAACCGGAAGTTCTGCTGTTCCACTTGAAGCCAGTAGGCTGCAGCAGAGAGCTGGTTTCTCAACTTATAGTAAGTGCAAACCCGTATGGTGGCTGGAAGACTACAGACTTGGGTTACTAAAGGGTATTTCATTCACTACAGCAGTAGACACACAAATGAATTCATCTATGTATTTCATATGTGTATTTTGCAAAAATGTATGAGTACTTGCAAACACCCACCACTCATTCTTGAACAGACCCTACCGCACGCATACATGTCATATGCACACGTGAACAAATACCTTATAAAGCAAATGATCTAAACATGTATTTCTAAATGCATGTGTTTATTCCATACACATATGCACCACATTTGAGGCATATGATTTGCAGTACTCTCTTTCGTGCAACAATGAGTCTGCGTGCACGCATGCCTTTCTTCATGTTGAGAGTAGCCAGGGGAAACAGCAGTGGCATCAAACTGTCATGTGGTTCACAGAGACAGATGGTTGCCAACATCTGCTGTCTGTGGTGTACGCCATTTGTACACCAAAATGATGGGCCACACTTAACGTGGCCCTTAACCCACTCTGATGAAAAGCCTTACTTACTAGGGTTGAGTAATTCTTGATTAAATGCACGCTCCATTTTATGTGGTTTAGTGAACCCCAGGCTAAGGAACCATGTGAGCCTGTGAGGGGTGTGTGATTGTGTGTGCGTGCCTGTGTGTGTCTGTGTGTGTGCATGTGTTTATTGCATTCAATGCATAATGTTTACACTTATATACTGTATTATATATTTGAAGTAAAATCAACAACAAATATAAAGTGTGCCTAGCACTATAGTTTTAATGTGTGTATACTTTCTGTGTAAACAAATTGCAGCAAATCTCTTGTTGTTGTGGATTTGGGTTGAAATGGCAGGACGAGTGAAAATAGCTCATACATTATGGGGACCACTTTGAATGTCAATTTTCAGTGCAGAATCAATTATGCTAGATTTGTCTTGGCTGACGTTATTGGAGGCTAAATGAAAACATAATACGGGTGTGAAGAAGATGCTGCTATAACTAGCTCAGTCCAAAAAGCCAATCATTTCTCTTCAAAAGCAAAATTGCTTTGATACATACAGCCCATGAGCTTCAGATGTTATTTTATGAGTAATTGTGGTTGTTAATTTGAAAACCCTCTTCCACAAACTATAGTTCAGAAAATAAATGGCTTTATCATGCAGCATGACTAACAATGGCTTTTTTAATAGACAATTTATTCTCTGACTTGAAATACCCACTCTAAAACTTCTCCTCTGTGTTGCATTAAAATGGATTAACCCAGGTTAAAACCAGTCAAAATGATTTTCTGTAGGTAATTGCATTGAGACTAAAACAATTATATATGACGATGAGATGCTCCTTACTGCTAAGCCTAAGGCCTTAGTTAGGACTGGCATGTAAATCCAAGAGCAAGTGCCCATATAACTCAAAAGGTAATTTACGTTCTACACTAGCCATAGCTGAACTAACCAGTTGAGCAGGTTGATAGTGATATGAGACTTGAGAGCCTGTTGAGTGATTCCATTGCAGAGAGAGACAGTTAGAGAGAGCGAGAGAGAGAGAGAGAGAGAGAGAGAGAGAGAGAGAGAGAGAGAGAGAGAGAGATTAAGGA
>JAODUH010004427.1:0-10708 GCA_027564835.1 Typhlichthys subterraneus | reverse complement strand
ATGATGTTGCACAATTGTCTCACCACGGACTGAGATCACGTTGTCTATAAATGACCCAGAATTACACTATTTCGGAAACCGTGCACAACGAACTTGACCATTCAAAACAAAAACAAAAAAAATGCGATAATACATCGCATTTTAGGACCGCAGACCGCGGTATTGGGGCACCCTTAATCACCGCAAGGACATTTTCTTCACCGCGACAGCCCTAATTCTGACATTTCTTTTCCTACTGGAAGACAACGGCCACCTAGACCTTGACCTTGATGGGATGAAGACGCAATTTAGGAAAGACAATGCATGTACAGAGTGGGAAGGGAGACCCCCAAACTATTCAACAAGATAATTTAATTTAAGGCAGGCTAGGACCCAATGGACAAGGATAAGACAAACGCCATGGCTTAAGTACCAGCACACGAGACAACGATGGGCAGATGAAAACATGGACTGAAATAGACTTACAGAACAGGGGCATGTACTTGAGGTATATACTACTTGTAAATGAGGTATATACTTAATACAGTATTATTCTGTATTCTATTAATACTGTATATATACTACAATTACAAAGTATGTATTAGGGCTGAGTGATATATCAATATAACATTTATATTGGTATATTTTCAAAAGAGATATAAAATTAGACAATATTGTTTATATCAATATAGTTATATTCACACCTATAGCCAATGAGAGAGCAGATACTGAATCACATGCTCATTTTCAGTTTTTGACAAACAGATATAGGTAGCCAGCTAGTATTACAATGTACCTGTAATTAAAACAAATGTGGACTAAATTGAGTAAACTCCAATTTTAGCTGCAATATTCACAACCTCTCTGCTATGGATTTAACCATGTACAACTACAATGAAGTTGAAAAAAAAAAAAAAATTAACATTTCTGTCAGGTTTCCTGTTTTCCTCCTCCTGATTTAACTCACTATAGAAAATATAGATATATATCTTGGATATGATTTTTGGTCCATATCACCCAGCCCTAGTATGTATTGTAATATACCTTTATGTTAAAAAATACATTAATATATAAAATAGCAAGCATGAGTGGTTATGTGACAATCTACAGTACAGTTTGTATCCCTTTTAATGTGAAAGCAACAAACAGAACACCGTGTTTAGCTAATAATATGTATACCAGTGTAGTTTGCGGGAGTAAGCCTATAGCCTGAATGCCAGAGAAAGAAGCATAATTTTGGCCTTGCATTTGGCAATGCTAAACACCACTTAACTCTGATTTAGGCAGAAGAAACAACATTAAAATTAAGCAATAAATAAACTATCTAAATATCGTATTTATTAGGTGAATTACCTTTGAGCTGTTTTCAGACCAGGCAGGCATTTAAGCATGCCAATGCATCCATATATTCATTAAATAGCCTATCAACCTGTATCGGTTGTTAAATATAGGCTATATAGATTATGGCTAAATATTATATTTAGGGAACTGTATCATAGAGCCATACTCGTGCATGACCTGCGAGGTTCTGCAGACAGCAACAGGCTGTTATTTGATCATGGTGACAGAATATAGCCTGTGCTCAAAGAGCCCTCTAGATGTAGTGGATCACTACATTGAACGCTAAAACATGTGATTGGTCTGAAACGTCATAAGAATTGACAAATACACTTCCCAACCTTCTATTTAAATAGGCTATGATAAATCCGCCATATAGGCCTACTATAGTAGTATGCCTATATTAAGGCTTTAACCAGCCAGGACAACGGTGGTGCGTAGCTGTTTGGCATACCTCTTTTCTCCGAGCCGGTCAGAGAAGTGTCTCTTCTTGAACGCATTACAACTGTCCATGTGGTAAACTCTAGGGGGCGAGGCCTCTAAATCAGCATATTTAAGGGCGTGGTATTTAAATGACGCCTGTTTTCCACCGCCACATTTATCAACGTGCGATCATTCTTACGCTTGATTGGCGAGATACGAACGGTTTCATAAATCAAACGTGAGCGCTATCGTAAGACGAATTCTGCGGTCGGATCTGGTTTCGCTGGTTTCAACGATACTCTCCCTGTCGTGCCTCATCTCTTGGTGGTTCCCCTCCTCATCGCTCCATCGCTCCTCTCTCTCATTCCATCTGTCCGTCAGCCTGAATTCCCTGACCCCGCCCCCTCTACCACAGCCCTCTCCCACTGGATTTGGATCCATTTAATTCAGCTTAACCCTGCTAAATAAACCAGTGGGCACCTCTGCATTATTGAACACCCTGACACACACACACACGCGCGCGCACGCACGCACACACACACACAAATGAACTCAAGCTGACACACAAGTGCATACAAAACACACAAGCACCACGAAAACGACAACATTAAGTTTAACCCCCCAATAAAAAGGCGGTAAGGTCACAGAATACACCAACATCCACACACACACAAGCAGAAAACTGAGTTGGTGCGATAAACAAACACAGATGCTGAATACAGAAAAGAAATCTCAAAGAAGTCAACAAAAGACAGTCAGTCAATGTGAAAAGAAAAGTTTGAGAAGAAAATAATAAATAAATGACGCTGGTATGCAAATGAATAGCATATGAGAGCCAGCCTTCTGCAAATATAAACATATGCACTAAAACTCAAAGTTATCACACACACACACACACACACACACACACACATACACACAGTTACTTCACCAAGCGTAAAGGCTCCAGTCAGCTCTTCTATTATTCATATTAGTGGGGGTAGTTTATCCCTGCCAATGTGCAGCGGCAGCGCCAGGCTCTCCGCAAAGCCCCGGGGGGCCCGCTCCCTAAACACAGCCATTTACACATACATGCATGCACACGGATGGAAACGTACAGATAAAAGTAAACATGCAAATGTGCACATGCATGTGCACGTAGGACGGTGCATATCGCCTGCCTTCAGACACGGGGTGTCTCTCTCTCTCACACACACACTCTTGCTTGTGCGCATGTCCTACACAAATTCTTTGTGTGTGTGTGCGCGCACACGCGTCCCAACGGCAAGCCTGCTTGTTTGTCCACACGTGTGTGTGTGCGCGTCCCAACGGCAAGCCTGCTTGTTTTTCCACGTGTGCGTGTGTGTGTGTGTGTGTGTGTGTGTGTGTACATACATTTATTCATTTTGTGAGAAAGCCTCTTGTATGGCAATGTGAACACACATATGTTGCCTTGTCTACTATAGGAAGCCTGGACTTGTGAATGTGTGTGTTTATTTATGTGTTCTCTGTGTGTGACGCAACAATCAAAAGCTATCTGTTTATGTCGTTATACCAACAAATATAAAAATGCACACGGCCCTTTAAATCCAGATGAATTGGAAAGTCTTTAGCCACTAACTACCGTAGTCAGCTAGCTCCAGATGGAGAGAGTGGGTCGCAGTGCGTGACTCATTTATAGGTTTACATAAACGTTTGACCCCGTGGTGCGAATCAAAACAATAAGCCATGAACACAACTAATCAATTCTCCTGCTGGCTCATGTCCCATTGCCGTTTATCCCCTTTCAAACAACTAGAAGATTTTATGGATTTCATGTCATCTGATTGAAGTAATCCAACAACAAGTCAGTGGAAACTGGAACTCATTCAACTAAGCAACATAGCTGATCATATTTGGATAATTTTTAGAGGAGCTTACTTACTTAGAAGTTGTTGGATTTATTTATTTTCTGCATCTTGGAACGATGACCACCCCTGCTACCAGATAACACAAATTATCTAGCATTTAAACTGAAAGAAATAGCTTTTTAATGACATTTTCTATGGTTAATAAAAGTAGAAGTAAACAGATAGCGCTACTGATTGTATTACATTGGTTGCGATGCAGCAAAATGCTAATGACAATTTCAAGGAGGTAATCATTAATCTGAGGAATTCGATTTTGAAATTAACCTTTCCTGCCCACACGCCCTCCCTCCATAAACCCCCCCTTTCTCTGCATTCCTGCTCTATCCATCTTCACTGTTCTGTCATCACAGACAGCCCCATGGTGAATGCATTAGAACACACTCAAATAGGTTAAGTAGAAACAGACTTGTATTTTATATATGATTTAGGTGCCTTCACGCCTGAATTTTACACGAGTTCACGCTGTCCGATCACAATCTGATCAGTTCCAAGTGATATCTGTAATATCATAATGGAATATGCAGTATTTACTATGTAGCACAAAGCTATGTTTTACACAAAAATGTAATTGTCTTTCAGATAGAGAATGACATATTTTATTCTGAATAGCATTGGTCCCCCTACCATAACGTCGCCATTGGCACAGCTATTATACCAGCAGGGTGGCAGAATACAGGCCAGGAACCAGTGCTTTTTAGGGAAAGCTGCTCTATACAATATTTTCATATGAACATAGCAGCAAAGTAAACTACCCATTTGTTATGTAGAGATATAGTGGAGCACTTGTGTCCTGAGCAGAGAATGACATTACACTTCTGTGTGTGTTGTAATTCAAGCTCCTCTGTGCTTTGTCTATATAGCCGGGCCGGCCGCGCACCCATGTGGCTAGCAGAGCACACAGATCTGCCAGTCTGAACAGTGGGCCTATCCTGATAATGACCAAACCATGGCTCATTAGTTCAACTTAAGAATAAATTAAAAATTGTGACCTCATTAACATAACAAATAAATAGACTAACATGTAAACCCCTTTAGATCACTTTCATGTGGGGAAATGGACACAAAAGATGACACCATTGATGTATTGTTCTTGCAGATAAGCATGCTAATGTTTTCATACAAAGTTCAAAACCACGTTTCAGAATGCAACCAAACCAAATCTTTCCAAATAAACTTGTTAGATATTTTAAGGAAAATACCTTATTACAATAATCAAAAACTCCTGTCTATGTTCATAAGAATTTTGGACAGAAATCGTCTTACTTACTGACTATCTCCCCACAAACATGCATGGTATGTTTTGCATGAGCACAAATAAAACCTTGATATCCAAATATAGACCTCCAACACACACAAGGGAATGAATTTGACATACACTTTCAGAGACAAGATATTTGCCTTGTCTTTCGATCTCCATTCCTCCATGTGTCTCCAAGTGCCTGCCTTATTTTGACCCCTATGTGAAAATCAGACGATCTGCACACCTGAGTGAACAAAGGTAGCATGTAGCTATGTGGTAGAGTCTCACCTCCTTAGATTCTCTCTCTCTCTCTTCCGCTCATTTCATTTATTTTCTTTCCCTTATGCCCTTATCCCTGTGTTTTTACAATGCAGATCTTAGGATTTTAGGTTGTGTGCATTTGAGACTATTATTTCATTTGGGAATGTGAGTTTCAGACACAAAACAACCCACATGTTTTCTGTTGCTGCCAGACTGTTTCGTGCAAAAATCGTGCTTGGGCCTTGTTTGCCTTCATGAGCTCAACAGGTTTTCACACATCCTAACTCCAAACAAAGTGTATAGTATACCAAAACAAGCCCAACTTCGCCATTCACGGTCACTGCAACACTGGCTGCAACAATCCACAGGCCTGTCGGCTAGCTTTGAGTCCGTCCAGAGGTACCCACAGTCCTGGGACATGGATATTGTCAGAACTGATGGAAAACATACGTGCACACATTTAAAAAACAATACCAGCGCACACATGCTTGTCAGCGTACAAATAGCAGGTAACACGAACACGCCACCGCACAAACAATTCTCAAAGCTAATTACCCTAAACATACACACATACCCAATTATGAGCAGGATTGCTGAAATAAGCAAACACTCAAGCATAATCAGAAATCAACCATAGCAATCATAACAATCCACGATGTGAACCCACACACTCCCACACATTCAACACACGTGAGCCCCTCTCACAGACAAACACACACAGAATGCCCTTACATGCACTCATATGTTCCACAGAATTGGGTATGTAAATATACAATAAGAGTATGCAGGCCAAACTACATGTTGAGTCCTGACAGCGAGGTCTACCAAACAAATCAGGTTGTTTGTGGGATTGACGTTAAAAAATGTTTTATGTAAAACAAACATAACATACAGCCGTTGGATATTTATTAAGAGACCACTGCAACAGTTTCTCAGATTTTTGATTGTTGTTATATTTTTATTTATATACTTTTTCTATTTTTGTTACATTATTCTTTTTTACCTTTACAGCATACTGTATGTTTACATATTATACAGTATATTAGATTTATTTTAAATGGCCGGTGGTCTCTTAACCTTTTCCTAGGCTGTGTGTGTGCAGCCATATTTCATTGACATCAGAGAAATCTTACCTAAACAGACTTAAATGCATATTTTTCAGACACTAAAACAGGTCATATGTTTCATCTTAAGAAGACTCACCGATGATGTAGTAATCATGCATGCTCTTGAATTCATGGCCCCAGAGGTTGGGTGAGAATTCCTGGAACTTGATGGTGAATCGGCGTTCGCGAGTGGGCTCGTCACAGGTCAGGACAATATTGGGCTGGCCCATTACCTCGCACCTATCTGCTTGCTCCCGGGTAGCTACCAGGTACAGCTTGTAGAACTCATATTCGGGTGTGGCCCTGATACTGTCTAGTGGTGGACAGATCAGGTCCAGACGGTCCCCAATCTGTGGATATAGGATGTAGCCCTTGTCGTCCCTGAACCTGGAAGAATAACACAAAGGAGATTAGAGTCAAGGTCTATACCATTTAGATTCGCACACCTTAGTTTCTTTGCAATGATATTAATTATCCTTGAACCCTTTCTTGTCTGTCCTCCGTTTTTCATGAATGCGTATCAAAAGACAGTGATAGCATACAGCCTAATGCAACTTGGTAAGATAGGTCTCTGAAAAAAGAACATGATGGATTGAGCAGCTCACTTAGTGCACAGCACTCAACATTTTTTAAACATTTTGTGGAGTATAAAGCAAGGAATAGGAGCGACGAGGTCATAAATTCACCAAATAACACTTGAGGCACTCGACAGTTATCTCCAACTGTCAAGGCCTAATGTTATCATTTAGCAGGTTAAGCTAACTGAGCACACCTACAGTTGAAAGATTACAGTAAAAACTGAAATGAAGGCATATAAAAAGTGCAAGGCTTATGTCAATGTATTCCCTACTACAGTGGGGTTGGCCTACAAGATGTTATTAAGACATTTGTATTTTATTTTACTTTTATTTATTAGTATTTGTACTTTATGTTATTGTTTTCGCCTCTCTTATAGCCTAGCTAGTGCATCAACACTACAATAAATTCCATGTGTGTGCATACTTGGCAAATCAATCAATCAATCAAGAAACAAAACAACAAGAAAATTCCATTCCAACATTTATTAGTTCTCGTGAATGTACTTGTACTACTGCACATGAGCACGCTACCTGGGTGTATTGTGGTAAAATAAGATTTGTTAACCGTTGCTACGCTATGCGTTGCACCTTGTGGCACAATCCCGAGGGCTAACGGATATTTGACGGTACAACTCGGAAAACAAACGCTGGAAAACCTGGAGATGTAGCGTGCCCAAAGGCCTTATGGGAAGCCACTGTTCCACTTCTCATTACGCAGGTCACCTGGGGTTATCAGCCAGCACTTAGACTGGAGAGGCAGATACTCAGCATCACTCATCACTCATACACACACACACACACACACACACACACACACACGCAAAGTCGCCATTTATAGAATATGAACTCAAACATTACGGCTGGTTGCTAAGGAATTTCGAACAAATAGGGATACACTCCTTCCTGTTGAAGCAAAAGGCACATTCACCCGCGCCTAAACATTGCGTTTTTGCCTTACATAGATACCTACACACATACACACTCACACATTAAAAAAAAGAAACACCTATTGGTGCCTGCTTGATATCTGATGGCACTGTGAGTCACGGTTAGGTTGCAATGCAAAACAGCAAAGAACAGAAGAGAGGGGAAGAAAACAGAGTGAGAGAAAAGGGAAAATGCCGTTGGGCAGGTGCCACGGTCAAACCAGACACAAGAAGTGAAGGAAAGACTGCAGAGGGGGGGGGAGGGTAAAGAACTAACACTGTAATGAACATGTCAGCGACAGGCGGGTAGAAAAGCACACAAATAATAACCTAATGAAAAGAAAAACCTAGCAGACGCTTCAACAAGGAGAAAAAAAAATGCTATTATGGAGCCGCAAACGTAGAGGATTATAAAGAAAGAAAAATAAGGAAGGACTGAAAGCAAGAAGAAAGAACCAAGTAAATTCCAAGAACTCTTGTTGACGGTGTCAGATTTACTAGTTAACCCTGGCTTAACCTGTGTGTGCGACAGGAAGGCAGTGTTTGTGTGAACGTATAGTGTCCAAATAAAATCATGGAGCTGTGCAGTAACACCATTGTTTGTTGATCTCAATGTTCACACTTTCCCAGAGTTCCGTGCAACGCCCACTGTGTCAACAACACTGATCCTCAGAGAAAATGGTCCCCGTTAATGCACGCAGGCACGCACGCACACACGTTGAGCAACGGCTGGAGCAATGGGTGAGACAACAAAGGGAAGTGAGGGAAGGAGAACTGTAGCTAGATGAAATGTACAAGTTCATCTGTGGCCACATTTAAACAAGTAATCTCACTCATCCATGCATTAACGCAAGACTACACCAACCTCTGACGCAAGTTCTCACTCTATCACAACACCCACTCGCTTTCTGCTTCATCATGTCACCCCTTCTCATCTGCCTCTCTCTCTCTCTCTCTCTCTCTCTCTCTCTCTCTCTCTCTCTCTCTCTCTCTCTAGCAACAATAGCTCCATTCATCCTGGGCCACACTTTGCGCCACGGCACCGGGGTCGAGGGGGGTCGAGTGGGGAAAGGGAGGGTGGGGTGGGGTGGATGATCGAAGGAGGGCACTACAAAAAAAACATCTCCCCATCACAAACCTCTCGAACATCTTTTTTTTTGTCCGCCTGTGAACCTTTTGTGGTGACCCCTGACCCTCTACCGCTGCTTTGTCCCGCTCGCTCCGTGTGCTTTGTCCGTGTGCATGGCGTGTCTGTCCACTACCTGGTTGGGGGCTAGAGACGCCCACAGCCCGAAACATTTCTTGGATTCCACTGGGGCAATCTGAGCCGGGTCCGGGCCAAAGCTGGGTGCACAGGTGCAAGCTGACAAGAGACAAGGCAATGTGTGTGTGTGTGTGTGTGCGTGTGTGCGTGCATGCGTGTGCGTGTGTGTGGATAGAGCGCCAGCCGTCCGGGAGAAACAAAGGGAGGCTGACTGCAGAGAGACAGAGCAGAGAAAGAGGTGGAGGAGAGGCAGGACAAACATTGCAAACTCAGAGAAACATTTTCACACGGGACCTCCAACTTGACCTCTGTGTGTTTTCACCCTAGAAGAGACGGCAACGTTGTGACCATAGGACGGTGAGAGACAGCTAAGAATTGTGTGTTTGTGTCTGGAAGAGAGATTTAGGGCAGCCTGTCGCGTATAAATCACCCCGCGCTAATCTCGCAGTATGCACGACAGCATAATTAACACACGCACACGCATACACGCATACTGATGCATGTGCCATGGGGGGGGGGGGGGGTCTCTGAAAGCGCAGAACCACCTGCAAGATGTCTGGTAGCTGCCTAAAGCGGGTCTCCTGAACTGCAATAGGACAGATGCCTATTGGGTACACACACACGCGCGCACACTCAGGAATTGTAAGAAGTTACTATTTACTTATTACTCCTTCAAAAAGTAATAATATTAATCTACTTATTACTGGGTACTAAAAGTAATTAGCTACATTACTAGTTACATTACTATTTTACTTTCACAATCACTACCCTGCCTCATCCCTTATGAAAAATGACAACCATTGTAGCCAGCACATTGTATAATTGAGTCATCTTTATTGGAACAATAATTAACCTTAGGCATCAACAATCAGCCAAAGTGAAAACATTGCAGCCTCTCAAACCAGATGATTGGACAGGTTGGTTCAATTAGCCTGCCCTAAGTTTGCTAGGACCGGCAATCTCATTCTTGTAACGCAGTAACTATTAGTTACTTGGACTAGTAATTGTAATATTATTACTGTTTTGGAAATAGTAAGTTACTATAAAAAGTAATATTATTACAGTAACTAGTTAGTAGTTACTAGTAACTAGTTACTGCCCAACACTGAGTCAAGGACACAAAAAAAGTGTTTCTGGAGCATCAACCAAAAATCTGATTGTTGATGCTCCTGGTGGCAACAAGCGTCAGCTATGACATCATGTCATAGCTGAGTTGTCACTCACCTGTCTGGGCGGGGCTTAGCATTACAGTATGATATCACAATGTTAATTTACTTCTTAATAAAAGGGCAGCTCTATTTTAAAACAAAAACATCACTGGAAAACTGAAATGTTGACTGTATCATATTCTGTATCAATCCTTGTAAGTTGCACCATTCAATTTTCCCACAACAACTCTGGGGCTTGGAATACAATAGAGAGAGAGAGAGAGAGACAGAGACAGAGAGACAGAGAGAGACAGAGAGACACAGAGAGAGAGAGAGACTACACTATAATGTACATTCACCAGCGTTTGAGCCTCTCAAGTAGGCATAGCCCAGATATCTTTGGCACATTTACAATGGATGAAACACTCCCGCCAGAGAGAGAATCTAAGGCGGTAGAGAACATTGCAGGTGAGAATGGAGTCTGAGAGAGAGAGAGAGAGAGAGAGAGAGAGAGAGAGAGAGAGAGAGAGAGAGAGAGAGAGAGAGTTTTGTTTTT
>JAODUH010004426.1:0-10708 GCA_027564835.1 Typhlichthys subterraneus | reverse complement strand
ACTCCAGAGTAGAATAGAGTCCATCCCCTATCCAGGAGAACGGTTCCAGAACCAAGACTGTGCGTAGAGGTAAGCCCAGCTCAGTGATCATGTAATGCATTTAATATTCTCCATAGGGGCTTCAAATATATTAACACATTTCCCACCATACAACTGCATTTAAGTGTAGGAAAATTCCCTGGTATTTAATATTTATCTTATATTATTTTATTTGATCTTATTTAAAGTAGCACAGTGTTAAATTGGCTTCTCTTAAACATTTAATACGTCTGATACCATTAGCAAGTACATACACTATAGGTTGTAGAACATGCCATAATCTACCTACATTATAATGTATACAGCTTTGCAACTCTGTACTTGTTCTACCCAGCATTTCATCACTGCATATTTCTGCCTATTTTGCGCATATTTCTTGTCTAATAACATCTCTGTGATGTCATTCTTGAACAGCTTGAATTCTCACCTCACATGAAACATTGTCAGTGTGTTAATTGGGCCTGTAGGACACTGCATGGGTGTTAAGCTTATATTTCCATATTGTTTGAAAGGTCAGGAATAGCATGTTTTACCAATACCCATGGTCCTAATTGACAAACCATAGTCATGTGACTTACCTTTTGCAGAGCCATGGGTCAGAAACGATGTCGCTGTACACTGTAAGTTGTTACAGTAGGCTGCGTCTAAGAAATGTAAAATGTAACTTTATTTTTTATGTATCTATTTAATCATGGCTTAGAAACCTTTACTTTATTTTCTCTTCCTCAGTGGCTGATGACATGAATTTCAGTTTAAAGACATACTTCCAGGATCCTGATGTTGATTTAGGCTTTAACAAACAGTCTTATAGAACAGGGTACCACTCCCATATTGAAACAGCAATTCCAATTTGGAATTATAAAGCTTTATCTAGTGTTATTTGCACTTTATATCATAGTTATTTGTAGATTATTGTACAGCGTAGATGTAGATATATATTTTGATTTACTTGGTTGAAACAATGAAATGTCTATCAACAGAAAATGCTTAATAATTGTCAGTACCCATAGCCCTTATGTTATTCTAGAAGAAGCTGCTAATGTTGGAACTAGACTTACCATATTGAAGGCATAATGTATTTTGCTTTTGCTGATGTCAGCGTCCACATACTGTATGTAAACATAATCAACATCATCAACAAGGTTTTCAGTTGTCCTTGCCACACCAGTTATAGTTTTCACATGCCAGCCAGTGTTGGTCCTGGCTTATCACAAATCCCTATATATCTTTCCTTGAATATGCTTAATGTGTAAGCCTTAGCTGTGCTCTATTAACCTCACATGCCAGATTCATTTTTGTCACAGCTCCATCTGGACATTGAAACTGTTTGTGTTTAAAAATAAAATTCTTGGCAGTTGTTTGGATGAACAATTTGGCAATTTTTTCGCTGTCGGCACCTAAACCACGCCCGTATAACTATCAACATGACGCTGATTGGAAAGTTCAATTGCCACTCGGACACATTCAAAATGATTCCTAGGCTTTCTCACGGCGAAATGAACCTGAAGCTGAGGCTAGTGCTCTACTCTATGGAAAATAGCAAAACATTCTGTGACAGTTGTGAAAATCCTCACTAAAAGTGGCATATGCTCTAACTCTAACCGCTCCCTAGTACCATGGCTATTGACAATGGCCTGCACGGAAATACAATAATGGCTGCCATTAAGATAAAAGCACTCGAAGTAATGGAGAAGGTACCCTGTAAGTAGTGTTGAAAAAAAAACATCCTATAAATACAGTCGGCCATAAGATTGTATTTTGTATATATGTTGCTATAGAATCTATCTCTAGAAGAACTACATACAACAAATCAGTCTAGTAAGTCTGTGGTTTTATGTGTTACAGGCTTTGCGTATATTTTGACAATAAATCTAATTATTGTATACATTTGATAGAAATTGCTAAACTGAACAGGGTTTTGGCTTGAATAATTTTTTTTACAATACATTTTTCACAAACACAAACACATACACACGCACGTGCACGCACACACACACACGCACACACCTGCTCTACACAAGAGACGTGCTGTACATAGCATTGATATGACTTAATGTCTTTAGAGAAGGTAATGGTAGGGTATGCACCTGTGTTTTGTCTCGTCTCGATCCTTCATGGCATGATTATAGACAGATACATTACTTAAGGTGATAAGGTACTTTAGGACCAGTTTTTTCAAGGCTTGTGCAAACAAGACAGTCTTTGCTGCAAATTGCCATTAGATTAGAAATGTAAATCCTAGGGTAGGGTACAGTATGTGTTTGCCTTCAACCACAATATTGTTTCAAATGTATTAATAGCAATAAAATAACCTTGTCAGGCAATAACCCGTTCCAGGCTCCCTTGATCAGTTATCATTTGTCCAGCACAAACTTAGAATAGCCCCTGGCAAGCTTTAGGCTGTTAGCATAACGCTCAGCCAATGAGAGAAATGTTAGGCTGTTGGTAATGCCCTCCAAACTTATGTTATTGTTATTTTAATCCCACAATGGGGGGATGATATATTTTTCCCTGCTGGTCTGTGGGCAGATTCAACTATAGTCTCTGTAGCTAATTTGGAGCAGGTATTGTGTGTACAGTACATTTCTCAATGATGCTTTGACAGCTATAGTCACTATGGGCCCAATAGGGGGCAGCCTAATTTACCAAGAGGTTGTCCAACATCCTTGAGTTGTGATCAGCTGAATAGATGCGATGCTCTTGTGTCTTCATGAACAACGAAACATGCACACAGCCATGCACTAAATGTGCATCTGAGATAAAGTTAGACTGTTCTTTAGTGGTTTTAGCGCTGGACCAGATCAGTATACACATCCATCCACTTGAAGGCAACATTTCTAAGATTAATTTTTAGTCACATTTGTATATTCTTTATCATATTAAAATGTAAGCCAAGACATATTTGTTGTGGAAAAATATGTTTGAGGCTAGTTATCAGAAAGCTCCCAAAAACAGAACTGCTTATTTACATGCACTCGCACAACACACTGTGAATGCATTACATTTGTATACAGTATGTTACAGTATGTCTATGTGTTTGTGTGTGTATTGTTCTATTTGTGAGTGTGTCTTTCTCTTTATGCGGTCTTCCATGATTCTGGTAGTTGTTTGTTTCATAGCAGAGGGAGAGATAGAGAGAGAGAGAGAGAGAGAGAGAGAGATGGACTTTGCCTTCATGAGGAGCTATGTAAGTGGATGACAGGCTGCTAATTTATGTAGAAAGGCGTGTTTGGGGATGATAGTTTGTTCCTGTGAAGGTATGAGACCTGTCCAGGGTGCTGACGTCTCTTCACAGCCCATGCAGTGTCTGGCAACACACACACACACACGCGATACACACACGCACCTCACACACGCTGCTTTGAGTTCAATATTTGCTGATCGAGCGCTCCCCTATAAACCCCTGAGAGAATAAGTTAATCACCCTGTGTTCACTACTGTATCTGTGAGCACAGACAAGAGCATGTGTGTGTGTATCTGTGTGTGATTGCATGTCTATCACAGGGTGCAAAATGTGGCACACTCTGCAGAAAGTACCAATGCTCTGTGTACGCACAGAAGTTTGACCTCCGCATTGCATCATTTGAACTTATACTGTCTGAGATGTAATCGTGTGAAAGTACAAAAAAAGAGAGGAACAAGCGCTGTGGAAAGTGAGTGTGAAAAAAAAATGAACTTTTTTTATCGTATGATTTTATACATGAGGTTTTTCTGAGGTTGCGGGATGCTTTTAAATGAATGATCAATCTCTAAATGTGCTTTCGGATGAAGATGCGTGTGTATTTTATACATGAGAAACAGCAAGTGTCTATGAGGCAACGCACTGCAATGGCCTTCGATGTCTTGCTGGCTCTATATATGTCTGCTGAGCTAACTGTTCTCATCATGGGATTTTACCCCCGTTCTAACGCTTCTGGTTTAAATTAATTAAAGTTGACTTTACTGTGAGCTGGGTGGAGCAAATTCAAATATTATTGATGGGTACTTTATGAACCTGTTTAATGAATAATGTAGCCTACGCCGATGATTCAACTTCTTTCAAAATGTTTCATACTAATTTTAGATTAAAATTCTATTCTATAAAAATACAATTCTGCACCACATTTTGTATTTATTTTGTAATGTATGTTATGTATTTATAGTGTTTCTCCTGAATGAGAAATAACATGTGTGATACAGTATATGATCATTTAGACAGTTCTACTTTTCTGTATACTCTGCATATTTGGTCAGATCTACAATTCCTAGGAATATTAATTGGTGCTTCATATTTTAGCTTAGTTCACCTTGAATGAGGACAGTGCTTTGTTTTTAGATTGATGTTGAATGTTATATAAAATGTTTGGCCAATAAAGACGAGTGAGAGAAATGGCGAGACTGAGAGACAGAGAGAGAGAGAGAGAGGGAGAGAGAGAGAGAGACAAAGAGAGAGAGAGAGAGACAAAGACACAGAGAGAGAGAGCACTAATCAACTGAGGCAAATAATAATAGGTTAAAGTGTCTTTGCCTGTTTGTTTTTACTTCTGTTTTCTTACGCTAATGTTTAACCATCTCTCTCTTTTCACTTTCTTTCTCTGGGTGTTTTTCTTAACTCTCCATCAGTGTGCTGCCTCACTTTAAGTAAACAATGGCAGACTCCCTCCCTCTCACCACTCAACACCTCTGCTTGTGTGTCATTCTCCATCCATCCCCCTTCCACCCTGTGCTGAGGGTATCGCAGCATGTCAAGCAGTACAATATTCCTCTTTACATTATTCTTCAAATAGCTCCTAGCCTCAATTAGGAGTTTTTCTTGACTAGAAATGACACTGAATGGAGCGTGAACCTGAAAGGCCGAGACGAATGGAGCTTGAACCCAAGACCTTCTTACTGTGAGGCCTCAGTGGTATCCATGGGCCACCATGTTGCCAGAACTGTAGACTGTGTTCTTACTGTAAAAAATAAAACAAGAGTCTTTTATGTGCGAGTATATGTTGTTCATCCGCATGGGTCCAATATATAGCTTCAGCTTCATGTATTATTCACTGGAAATATTCCATGTAGGACTTTAATAACCTTTAAGATATTTATGCTAATTAGAAGGTGAAGAAACAATGACAAGACACTAATGCCTCTCCAAGTCATTACCAAACATGTCCTTGTAACTGATGAGCTTATGCTAACAGCAACTACTATACGTAGAAGGTGTTTCATACACCGCAAATGAACACATCTGCGCATGCGTGCGTCCGTGCGTGCTTGCGTGCGTCCGTGCGTGCGTGCGTGCGTGCGTGCGTGTGTGCGTGCGTAGGCCAATAATGTAGTGACTTAATTTCCAGAGCTGCAGCGCGGACACACTAGAGCCCCCCATCATCCATCTACCTGCTGTCTCCACCAGAGCAGCCGAGAAGAGGCCAGAACGCTGCCACACTCATCTTAGCGGCTGAGCAGAACGAGGAGAAATGGAGCAGCTGGTAAGGATGAGCAAATGATGAGGGATGAATGAGCCGTCGATGGATAGAGGAGAGAATGGAGGGTGATGTACTGTGACAAGAGCGGAACCTCGTCTCTTTTACCCTTTGGCTTTAAAAAAATGTAACAATTCACTGCCCACCCCGCCCTGACTTCCACGTAGCTGTGTTGACGTGAGGCTACGACTGTTTTACTGCTAGTACCGGTGCAGGCTACTCAAATGTGGGTTGAACATAGTTGTGTGGGTTTTGGACCATATGCACATGAATTCCGCCTCGCCGCCCAGACTACAGTAAAGGATACAGGCGACAGAATGTAGTTCATTGTTGTTCGTGTCAACAACACAGCAGCAGCTTGGTCACACAGCCCTGTGTAGGAACGGTGTTATGTTTTGATAACCAGACATGTATCTACTAAGCACATTATTTCATGAATGAAGGTTAAATTATATCATAGCACAACATCGCAGCCTCTGCCCGCTAAATTTCATGGCCAACTGGAATGCCAAAACAGAAAAATACAATTGAAATTACATTGCCTCATGAGTTTTGTTGTTGTATATACAGTGTAGGCCTACTATTAAGTATAATTGGCCTACTGCACTTTCAATACCCACAATAATAGTTTGAATAAAGTTCTTGAAACCGGCATAATGCCAATAACAGATTGGTTTTATTATACTAAGCAACCTCTTTAAATAAATACTATGTGAACATATTTATAAAATGATAACAGCACTGTATATCAAGTCAGTCATTTCACAATGTTACAGTAGTTCATTTATAATTCAAATGCCATTCATGCATTCAATTAACCTCAGAGACCTTCCTTCACTATTTTTTACTTAATTTTTCACAACTAATGTCAAGAGAAGGTGGAACATCAGAGGGGCACACCTACATTCCGACTGGTTGGGGGTACTTCCTGTTGCTACATTGCGTTACATACACTTTTAATTCAATTATAAATGAAGAGGTTTTGGTCACGAGCCACATAGATTTGATCTCCAGCTATTAAGTCGACCGGTCTGTGTTGCTCATTGAAATGACAGTGAAAGTAGAATGTAGGTTTTAAACGTGTTAGAAAACAAGGCTATCTGTGAATAGTCCATTATTGCATTTGTCTTTCATATACACGTTCTTTCTCTCTGATTCTGCTGGTCTTCTTCTGTTGTCCATCTGTCTGTCTCACTTTTCCCGGCTGTCTGTGCTCTGGGTTAGTGGCTTCTGAAACCTCATGCACCCTTCCCAATAATTGGTGCTTCATTCCCTTGATGTAATATGAATGGGTGGCATTGTGCCTTGGGGATACAATGTGCATTGGCTCATCTGAGAGCCCATTGAGGCTCTAGACACTGCTCAGATCATGAACATTGGAGAGATAGAGAGGGAGGGAGAGAGAATGAGAAATTCAGCGGAGAGAGGTATACCGTATAGGAGAAGAGGGGTCGAGAGGGAGAGAGATGCACCTCAACAGGGAAAGTTAGTGGGGAGCATGTTATGGCGTGGAGATAGTGGATGGTTGGCAGAGAGAGAGAGACAGAGAGAGAGAGAGAGAGAGAGAGAGAGAGAGAGAGGGAGAGAGAGAGAGAGAGGGAGAGAGAGAAATTTAATATTTTTTCTTTTTCTCGCTCCATTCAAAGCTTTCCAGTAGCCTCTCTTGCCACTTGGGGTCTCCAGCTTTTGGCATGACTGGCAGACCAAGGACAACTGTGGGTCTGATGTCATGCATTGATAAAAAAAAAAAACCTCTCAAGAGGAACTACATTCAGCAGAACTCTCCCGCTTGTTTTTGTTTGTGCATCTAAGGAAGTCAACAGGGCGCGTCTCATGCACATTGTACACACACTCATTTAAAGTGCATGGAAGCGGTGCAGGAACACCTTGCAAACGCTTTGCACCTAGCAGCCAAATAATACACCCAGCCTACGCATTATGCTAATATGCCAAATGCGCTGTTTCCTCGATTTGGTTATCTGACTCTTGCTTCATTAAATATATGCTTGCTCCATGGTTCCCTTGCTAATGTGCTACTAAATAGAATACTACGTAAATGTTATTGTTATTATTTTCAATAGGCAACCTTCATATACAGTAAACATATTTAATCATCTGTAATGATAATAATAATATATATAAAATATACACATACTAAAAACTCAACTAACTACAAATCAGTAACTACATTATGGGAGGCTTATCCCAGCAGGATGGAGTGAGTGTCTCTCTGGGGCACCGAAGATGTATTGCGTGGAAAACGTCAATGAGAAGCAACACAGGAGCATAGGAGCATAGGAGGAATGGAGGGAGGTGATCACAGGATAAAAGGGTGAGTGGAGGAACAGGAGCCATGAAAGAAGGAGAGCTAGATGGAGAGGTGTCCCTATAGATGCCTTCTTGTTTTTACCTCAACGTTATCTTGATCCTCGGTGTATTCAGCTGGGGCAGCAACATCCTGTGTTATCACGATTTGCAGCCTGTTCATGTTAGGTTTACAGATTAAGTAGCAGCCGGCTTGCGTTCCTCTAAAGAGGCTGGCAAATGTTTCTGCTAGCACTACCAGCACAATTTGTTGCTTAAATGATGCAATTACGTAAATTGTATAAATACTGCAGGGCCACAAATGCATTCTAATGAATCTAATGTCTTGAGATGGCCTATTTAGTTTTCACGTTTAAGGACTAGTACTGTAAAATTAATAAGATATCTTGCTGTTCAGCTCAAAAGAAAAAAAAGGTCAGAATAAAAATGAAATGTATGTACTTTATCTCATGAAAGCTGAATATATCAAGAAACAATGCAATTTTTAACAGGTAAGATTAAAAACATAATTGCAAAATTGAGGAATGATTCTGTTGTTCTGATTGATTTGTTCTTTGATATACTGTAGCTCCATTTGTTATTAATGTATCCTGACTTCAGGCAAGAAGTGGATTGTTCATAAAAAGTTTAATTGGTGACTTACATCTGAATGAAACATTACATTCAAAATGCCTGTTATATAATGTTTTGAGTACTCTCTGTGCATAATGTGTGCATCTTTAAGTGGTTGTGTCAAACCAAAGGCATATATTTGAAGGATGTGTTTGGGTTAATATTAACATCTGTCTGTGAGTGTGTGAGTGCGTACCTGCATATGTGTGTGTGTGTGTGTGTGTGTGTGTAAAAATCATGGCCTTTCAACGAGACAAAATACCATGTAAAATACCAGCCCATGTTGGATTTCTGTGGATCTAATGTGACATTTTGGAAAAGAGGATTGTAGTGAAAAGATGGATTATTGTCTTACTTCTCTGCTGTCTTGTTTTTTCTACACTGTCTGGTTCCATTGCACTTGTATCTTGAACAAAAGAAAAGATGCTTGGAATAGTCTGCGTGTTTGGGGATAGAGCATTAACATTTATATAGAAACATGAGGCCATTGTTTAGCCGGACGATAAATGGGCTGTTTTCCTAACTCTATTTCAAATGGAACAATGGGGACAGAAACTCAGTAGAACATTGTCCATTGGCACACAGTAGCATGGCCCAAGAGCTACATGCATCAGTACAATTGACTTTATTAGTCTGCCCCCTTAGAATTCCTTGTTGTGTGTTTTGAGTCGTTGGGAATGGGATTTTCTATGCTGGAGTATATGTCAAGCCTGTTTAAGAGGCTCAAAATCGATGGCAACCACAATCTCAAAGTCACACACATGATAAATACAAGATGGGAGAACATAAAGGAAAACAATCCCGAAATCCCAAAACTGAGGTGGTGTAATAAATCATAGGAACACATCCAGGGTCCAGCCACTGGGGAGCACTAATAATCCAATCTGGGTACGCTGTGCTCTCTCTCTCTCTCTCTCTCTCTCTCTCTCTCTCTCTCAATCAAGTACACACCCACCCACTGTGTGTGTGTGTGTGTGTGTGTACGTGTGTCTGCGTGTGTGTGTGTGTGTGCGTGTGTGTGTGTGTGTGTGTGTGTGTGTGCGTGTGTGTACGTGTGTCTGTGTGCGTGCGTGTGTGTGTGTGTGTGCGTGCTGTAATGAATTAATCAGAGTTTAGAGCAGTGTGTCTGAAGAGATTAACCCAGGAACATGGCTGCACTTTGGGAACAACAGTTCAGTTCAGTCTGCTCAGCACAGGTTTAAGGTGTTTGTTTGTTAGTAGGTGTTGGACAGCAGTGGTCTGTAGTGAGCATGTCTTGTCAGAAATCCACACAGCCTCCTTCAGCGAGCGAGTGGAACAACAAAGGTAAACAGTACAGTAAATGACGCTGAGCACCTCTGAGCCAGTGCACTTTATTTACACTTAATTTACTGTAAGTGTCATTTAATGCTTCAGTTAAGTTCTCTGCTACAAGCCAATGTTCCATGTAGGCTCATGTCTTGTCCTGCTATGAACCTACGCCTGCTGTGTTACCGTCTTCCATTTCTGAGACATGCTGCCGTCACGGCAACGTCTCCGCCAGCGGTTTCTTTTTGGACTAAACTCCAGCAAGGGACAACGATTCAACAGATAAGCTATCAGGCTGTGGCATAGCACAGCGAAGCCAACGCTCTGTGAAACGCATGCCTGACAGGGAGGTATCTCCCATGAGAGAGGAGCGGAATGAAGACTAGCCCAACTACTGTACATACATGTACTGTAGAGTCTTAAATGCATAAGTCTCCCATAACACACACACACACACACACACATACACCTTAGCCATGTGGCTGTAGAGTCAACACTCAAATGACAATTACATTATTTCACAATGTTTCCGCTTTTATCCAGTCATTTACACTGAGCACAAGAGGCAGCAAGAGACCCTTTTCATGCCCCTACATGCCCTTACCACTGCCCTGCTTTACCCCAGCAAAACACTACAGCAGCCGCCTCTCCGATACATGTGAAAACGCTAGACAAGACAGCAGCAGACCTAAAGGACACATCGCCCACCACACACGTCACTCACCGTGTATGACAACCACAGACAGGTACAGGGACACAAATGCATGCATGATGCAACAATACTGTTGTCCTGGCTACAGGCACAAGCATGCACTGTATCCACCAACTACAGCTGCTGGAAACCCAGTCTATCATGCTACAGTATATACTGTACATGATTAACTGACGTTCTAGAGGGTGTGGGGCCTTAACCAGATAAAAGGCCTCCACACCACTAGGGGCGGTATACCAGGGACGATACTACCCCTCCCAACTGCTCCAGGTGTGGAGACTCCCCA
>JAODUH010004425.1:0-10708 GCA_027564835.1 Typhlichthys subterraneus | reverse complement strand
GTGTAGAGGTAAGCCCCACCAGATCTAAATGGTAGCGCTCCACCTCCCGCACAAGTTCTGGCTCCTTCCCCCACAGCAAGGTGACTTTCACTGCCACCTATGTGACAGTCCACCCAACCCCCACGGTTCCTCCCACAAGTGGTGGGCCCATAGGATGGAGAGGGAGGTACCCAAGTTGCTTTTTCGGGCTGTGCCCAGCCACCCGGCGAGCCCTCCCTCTGGGCCTGGCTCCAGACGAAGGCTCTGGGCTTCCTCTGGGCAGGGTAACTCCTTCTCATTTTGTTCTTCATGGGGGTCTTCTGAACCATTCTTAGTCTGGCCCCTCCCCTGAGACCACTTTGCCTTGGGAGATCCTACCAGGAGCACAAGGCTCCAGACAACACAGCCCTCAGGTTCATAGGGGCACCCAAACCTCTCCATCACAATAAGGTGATGGTTCCCGGAGGGAAATACAGACAGAGACATATGTAGCCTGTTAATTATTATACAGTGCACATCTGATGTAAAAGCCCCTGTATGTATGTCATATCTCAAGGTCTTGTATCACCCTTGATTTTTAATGTGGAACAGATGACTACTGACTGTAGCCTATATATATTTAAAAAATTAAAACAATTAAAAGGCCAAAAGAAAGAGACACTTACATGTATATCTACATGTAAGTTATACTAGTACTACAGCATCATAGTTTATTATAGTGGATGGCGTATTTGTATTGGCAGTGGGCATGTACGTGCTGGAAATACATTGAAAACACAGGACATTGACTAACTTTATGGTCATTTCTGATCTTTCTCACTCCATCTTTGTGGGAGGAGATGTTCTTGTCCGACTTTCCATCCAACATGATTCCCTTACCCAAGTGCTATGGTTATCGGCAACCACCAAGCCTAATGCCTTCAAACAGATCCCTGCTAACATGCATTCTGGACAGATGATCCCTGAAGCGGCAGTAAAGAACGACCAAGAGGTTTGCATACTCGGTCTAACAAAAGACTTAGCCATACGGCACCACATTCTACCTGGACAGAACCCTGCACAAGCAAACATGTTCTTCCAGCCATCATGACAAAAAGCTGTGCCTCAGAAGCCATGCATCTTCTTGAAGTATGTGGTAGATCCACCTACTTAAAAATGTCAAACCACAACCACAGTGGTGTCATAATTCCCAAATCAACACTGATGGGTCGACTAATAAGGACAGATTTTCCCAATGTGAAGCTCACAGTCCCAGCGATCGGTCAGTTTCCAACCTAGTTGCTCTCTGACTCTCCGAACGGAGACAGTTTGCTCACAATGCCTGCATGGGCAATAACCATTGCCTCCTCTCTGCAGCCAGATAACGAGCAGGGCTGCATGGAGAGCTACACGATCCATGTACGCCAATACGCCACAAAACCCTTCGCAAAAGATAGCTGCTGACAGAGTCAGAACCAGCTCAAAAATGGTCTCTAGTGGTTTCGCAGTGTCCCTTTATAGTCTGTCCACAATAAGAGCGTAGGTTTGGTTTGAAAATGGGTAGGGACAACTTTCTATGTCTGTCAAAATACCAGATATCATAAAAATGTTGCAGACAATATTGGCCTTTCATTGGCCTGGCGGAAAGCCTGTGCTATTGTAGGGAAAATGCTGACTTTATATATTACTCTCAATTGAAGGACAACATTTAGGTATTATATGATGTAAGAACACGCATCCATTTACACATACCAGCGTGCACACCACATAATACATTGTATATGGCAAAAGTTTATTTACAGAGCAAATGTACAGTTTACAACACTGCAGGCTAGGGTTGGGCACCGAAACTTGGTTCCAAGTTGGAACCGAAAACAAAATGTCAAGAACCGGGTAGCTTTAAAATAAATAATATTTCGGTTCTGCTTATCTGTTCCAAAATGCGATTTAATTATTAGAAATAGCTTTAGCTGATGCGTAGCCATCTGCCTATCACGCAGTACGCGTCATCGCTGCAGTGTATTTCAGAACCTAGCATACGGTACATGTACCATGTGAAAGATGGATCTCGCTAAGCGGTCAAAAGCGTGGCCTCATAGAAATTTAGCGCATTTTACCTTTTGATCTGCCAGCAACTGATACAGGATGGCTGAAATACTGTCACGTAATGTGAACAATTTTACTTAACTTGCATGCAAAAATGCAAGCATGCCTAAACTGTTAGGACACTTCTGTTTACCTCTTTCAGGCGTCTGTTTCTTCTTTTTTTCCTAACCCAAATCCATCAGATCAACTTCCTTATGACGAAAGCGATCACAACAAACTCTGATCCAGCTCTACTTGTAGTGAAGCTGTATATACGCCGTGTGAGCACCAGCATAACAAGCTACAGCTGAAGCCACGCTAAAACAATTAATATCGTTTTCTAGCGTTACGATCTTACTCTGAACAACGATAGACCTATGCCTAGTTAAACTCAAAAGGTTGACAATGCATGTAACATTGTCCAGGACATTAAATGATCGTGAACTGAATTATCAGATGAAAGAAACTCGAAATGAATATGATTACAGGTTGGATTAAACTCAAATGCAGACATTAAACAAGATTAATACTGTAAAGTAACATTGACATACAAGGCCAGCTTTGGTGCACCTAGGCCTAAATGTTCATGTTAGTTAATAGTGTTCTTGAATTTAAACCAGCTGGTAAACATATGATTTGTTAATTTACTCACCTTTGTAAACTGTTCATATATATTCTATGATGTAAAAGTAGAGTATGTAATTATAATAATTAAATGCGTTAACACATATCCACATTTAAAATGCTATTCTTATTTATCTTATTTTTTATAAATGAAGGGGAAAAGAAGCCTTCCTGAATCCTGTAAGTGTAATTGACCTTGATTTGACTGATTATAGCCTAAATAAAAAGTCAGGAAATTTTCTATCTTGAAATATGATGTATTTCTTCTCCCAAAAATAATGAAATCGGGAATCGATAAGAACTGGAATCGATAAGCAGAATCAGAATCGGAACCGGAATCGATTAAATTCAAACTAGCCAACCCTACTGCAGTCTCAGTGGCACTATGATGTGCTTAATCTGTTTCCTATGTTTATGTTCACTTCAAACTGTATGTAATTTACTTTTTTGGTACACATTCACATTCAAAAACGTATAGACTGTACATGTAGTATATGTATTCATAGAATCATCAACCTTACATTGTGGTTATCAGCCTTACTTTGTGGTAATCTGAACATTAAGAAACATTTTGGCTGCTACATTTCTTTCCACCTGCTACAGTTTCCATGCACCTCCTATGTAAAAGACCCAAACAAATGCCTGCGTCTGTCATCTCTCCAACATCGATAAGATACAGTTTGTCCTGATGAACATGGCACACTGCAATGTTGTTTAAGCGAGTTTGAGATATTGTGTGTCTGAGCCACGTTTTTAATCTCCTGAATGCACTGAAGCTTCTTTCAACTTCTGCCGAGGACACTGGAATAACTAACAACAGTTTAATAAGGACTTCT
This sequence comes from Typhlichthys subterraneus, assembly GCA_027564835.1. Taxonomy (NCBI): domain Eukaryota; kingdom Metazoa; phylum Chordata; class Actinopteri; order Percopsiformes; family Amblyopsidae; genus Typhlichthys; species Typhlichthys subterraneus. The sequence continues at coordinate 7,205 of JAODUH010004425.1, read as the reverse complement.
ACTTGATCAAACAAACTCTAACCTCAACAGGCTTTCCTCTTATCGGCAACTTCAGTTCTGGACTTGTAGGTATTATTTGAGATAAACATAGGTAGTTGCATTTTTAAACTCTCCCTGTTAAGTTCTGGGTACTGAGCTACAACCTCATCTTCTTCCCCAGAAAGGAGGACTGTATCCGGTTTCAGAAGGGTTTTTAAGTCTGTCTGGTGAAACCCCTCTTTAATCTGTACATCTACTGTGTCTAACATGCCATTATTTTTCCGCTAACTTTGGAACATGCTGTTTGGCACCACCAAACAGCATGGTGAGGTATTTGGATGGGCTCAATACCAAAGGAGTCTACCATTGCCACTGCCTTGTCAAACATGCAATGGAAGTTTTCTTCTGGTCTTTTGCCTTGAATTGCAGATCTGACATACGTTACTGCAGTTTGCATTCCTGGAATGGTTTGAGTGTGTTTCTGTAGGGATGACACCTATCACCTCATAAGCAAGAGAGACCATTAGCCCTCACACCAGAGTCATTAGAAGCCATATCTTCCAAACTAGACAACACCCTGTCATACTGAGATAGAGTAATAACAGAGTTGATAACCTTCCCTCGGACTGTCCACCTGGTTGGACACAATGGTCTCAGAGTTGTGTGGTGTCCACCTGATTGTACACAAGCACATCCCTCAAACATTGCCTTGAATTTTCCTGATTGCTCAGAGTTCCCAGTTCATGGACCCACTGCAAGGCATCACATATTTAAGAAGAAGCTTTGCAAGCAGACTGTGTGACAAGATTTAAGCAGTGTGCACTACAATGCACATATAGAGGCAATGGCTGCTTTTTCTTTGCCATAGCCTGCGCTCCTGTGTACTTGCCTGACATGTTTGCAATACCATCATATGTCTGAGCACGTAAGCCAGACATTTGGAGGTTTAATCTTAGGTTGACATCAACTCCTTTAGCTATCTCTTCTCCAGTGGTCCCTGACACCCTGAACCTTTGAATAACTCATGTGGCACCAGATCATGGTCCACATATCTGAAACATTCTGAATCTTGTTCGTCACCTGCTACATCTTGAGTGCCATCAATTATTATTGAATATTGCACAACTGGTTGAGACCTGATCGATATTGCAATACTTCTGACAATTGCATTTCCCAAAAAAATTCCCATATAATAATGAGAACGAGATAACCAAGAAGAGAGAATGGGTCATCCTTCCCTAGAAGTTCTAAGAGGTAGTATACATATACAATGTATACTACCTCAAACTACAGCAAACTCAAAGCAAATTACAACATTCTTACAGTTATTAAATCCCTTTAAGAAAAATGCAGGATCTGCTTTTTTTTGTAGTGTGCTCTTTTTTATACAGTATGATTTGACACTTTGGAAAGAGTACTCTTTTCAAAGAGGGAATATAGTGAATCCATGGATATTGTGTATACCAATTTTCTTGAAAATGCAGCAACCTATTAGACATGTTTGTACATCTATATCCTTAGGCTTAGGTTGGTTTGTCACAAACAATGTCCATAGCATTGACATCTTTACTGCTCTTATCTTCCTCATAATCTTTGATCTCACTGCTTTTGTTGCTGTCTACAGGATTATGTAAATCCTCACCAACATGTGGATTTCCTAAGAAACCTCTTTAAATGATTTTACATTAAGCTTCTCTGTACTATTAACAACTACAATAATATATACAGTATGAAAATGTATCCACAGGTTATCTACACTGGCAGACAATTTTATATTGGAAAACATTGTTCATCTGACTGAAAAGAGTAAATTACATGTGTTTTATTCGAGTCTTATTAATAAACCCGACGCTGGCTGCCTTCTTCCTTGTAGGTAGGCCTATCTCCGGCGCCTCCTCTGGTGGAGGTCACTGAGGTGTCAAACACCTCCACATTGGCAAAGCCCCGGGGATTGGTGAGATCCGTCCAAAAATTGTAAAAGCTTTGGATATGGAGGGGATGTCTTGGATGTCAAGCCTCTTCAACATTGCGTGGAATTCGGGGACAGTGCCAAAGGAGTGTCTGGGGTGGTAGTTAAAAAAGGGGGACAACTACAGGGGTATCACACTACTCAGCCTCCCTGGTAAAGTCTACTCCAAGGTGCTGGAGAGGAGGGTTCGGCCGATTGTCGAACCTCAGAATGAAGAACAACAATGCGGATTCCGTCCTGGTTGTGGAACCAGCTCTTTACTCTCGCAAGGATTCTGGAGTGGGCCTGGAAGTATGCCCTTCCGGTCTACATGTGTTTTGTTGATCTGGAGATGGTCCACTGGGAGATACTGTAGGAGTTGCTGCAGGAGTATGGGATGAGGGGGTCCCATTTAAAGGCAATCCAATCCCTGTATTTCCAAAGCGAGAGCTGTGTACGGATTCTTGGAAGTAAGTCGGACTGGTTTCAGGTAGGGGTTTTCTCCCCGCCAGGGCTGTACTTTATCACCAATCCTGTTTGTGATATACACGGACAGGATATCGAGGCGTAGTCATGGTGGGGAGGGGTTGAGATTCGGTGGCCTGGTGTTCTCATCGCTGCTTTTTCCGGTGATGTGGTCCTGAAGGCACGCCGAGTATGAAGCAGCTGGGATGAGGATTAGCACCGCAAAATCTGAGGCAATGGTTCTCAGCAGGAACTTGATGGAGTACCTATTCCGGGTAGGGAATGAGTCCTTACCCCAAGTGAAGTAGTTCAAGTACCTCGGGGTCTTGTGAGGGGACATTAGAGCGGGATATTGGTCGGAGAATCGGAGCAGTGGGAGCGGTATTGAAATCACTTTACCGCTCCGGAAGGCAAAGCTCTAGATATACCGGGCAATTTTCATTCCTACCCTCACCTATGGTCATGAAGGGTGGGTCATGACTGAAATAACTAGATCACGGGTACAAGCGGCCGAAATTGATTTTCTCAGGAGGGTGGCTGGCGTCTCCCTTAGAGATAGGGTGAGAAGCTCGGCTATCTGTGAGGAACTCGGAGTAGAGCCTCTGCTCCTTTGCATCGAAAGGAGACAGTTGAGGTAGTACGTCCTGCGCCTCGGACTGCCCCCGTGACCGACTCCGGATAAACAGGAGAGATGGATGGATGGATATACAAATATAATGCGTTAACATTATGCAAAATTCACATTTTGTATTTTGTGTTTCATTTAAATGTTAATCTCTGTAGACCTACGTCAGGCATGTAGTTACATTTTTGACATAACAAGAGACATTACAGTGTATGATAATGTCTGACCTTGCATAAAAAAATATCTGTAATGAGGTTTGCTCAAAAATATGACATGATAACATTGGCTACTGTTAATATTTGTTTACACTTCATTAATGTTATAGGCTATTCTACAGTAGGCTGCATGTCTCCATATTTAATTGTGAGATATTTAAGGTGAGGACAACTATGACAACTAGAACAACTATAGGCCTATAGGAATATTAGGCAAACCCAATTTTGAATTATATATACTGGATTTTTTTCTTTTGTTTTTTTTTTACCAGTGAAGACCTCTAAGCTAGACCACAGCTATAGTGTTCTTGCATAGCGTAACAAGTCATTGTGACTTTATCAGGACTTTATCTTCTCCATTCCATCCTGTCTTGCTAAGTAAAAAAATAAAAATAAAATAAATACGCCCATAAACTACAGCCAACTGCAGCCCTCACACATCCTTGCTGTTGTGAACCCAACCACACCCGAAAACAGTCATCTTGTGCCTGTATATCAATGGCGATATAGATTTCTAATTTACCGCACGTTTCAAATGGGCATGTTCTTTTTCCTATCTCTGGAGCCATGGCAGACTACAGCAAAGTGAGTGAGCAGTAGCCTTGCTATAGCCTTATTTAATTGTTTTATTTATCTGTTAGCATGGTAGCATAATGCATGATTGCATAGCCTATATGCAGTAGCACGTCTGCGTATATGCTACTAAATAAACAAGTTTACGCCTAACCAACTTTATAGTTCGTTATGGCTGCAGATTAGTCTATTGACAGCAAGGGAATGAGAGGATCTGCGCCGCTGCTTCAGAGCTGTGCCGCAGTGTGTGTGCTTGAGCGAGCAAGGATCGGAGAATCCCCGCTCGCACGCAATGATTCAGTATATATTTATAACTTGGTCGGACCGCTTTGTTGCCTCGTTTTGACCCGACCCACCCTCTTTTCTGCTAAGCTTATCTGAACCGAACCCGCGCATCACTACTAGCTGGCTATCTGTATCTGTTGTCAGAAACATAAATTGAGCATGTGACTCAGTATCTGCTGTCTTATTGGCTACTCTGAAAAAAAAGTGCACTTCAAATACTCACTCTGTGTCAACTTGTGCAAGCGGAGTTAGTAGACCAACACGTGACCTTTCTCTGGTCTCTCCACCCCTTCGACACTGAATGTACTAAATCATGTGCTCCGGATTCCACTCCTCACTCAAGCCAAGTGCAGTAATGGAGGGAAAGATAAACAAATCGAAAAATGAATGAATAAACGCATAATATAACTATATAGATATAAACAATATTGTGAAATGTTCCAGGCCCTATGTGCTGGATCTATCTCCATTAAACAACACCAAACATACAGTAGGCCCTATGTGCTGGCTCTATCTCCATGAAACAACACCAAACATACAGTAGGCCCTATGTGCCTGCTCTATCTCCATGAAACAACACCAAACATACAGTGGGCCCAATGTGCTGGCTCTATCTCCATGAAAACAACACCAAACATACAGTAGGCCCAATGTGCTGGCTCTATCTCCATGAAACAACACCAAACATACAGTAGGCCCTATGTGCTGGCTCTATCTCCATCTTTATATTCATAATTCTTTTTCCTATGGAACCTTTTAAATTGGTTAGTTAACTGATTTATTTAGATGATTACTGTATGTTTCAAAGCTACTTGCAGATTAACATTTAATAACAAATAACTAAAGATCTAACCAAATAACTAAAGATAGAGAGTCTTTTGGTTCTTTTGAATCGATCAAGCAGGTGAGCAAAGCAAAGTCCTATCCCTTTAATTAATTGTCGCATCCCTAGTGGTGTTAGAAGTCACATGAGCAAAACGACTTACTTTTTTTGTGGCTCTTCAGTGGCCCTCTAATATGACCCAAAGACCTACAATCACACAGCTTGTGTCTCGGTCTTGTTTTACCATTCTGTGTGTGTGTGTGTGTGTGCGTGCGTGTTGCCATTTCATATCTGCTGCTTGCTGACATATAATCGGCAGTAGTGCGTTAGCCTGCGTATTCCTGACCCCCTCCCTCCCCACCTCACACCACCCCTTCTCATTAGCACAGAACAAGAGGATACAAGACGAATCGAAGAGAGGGCTGAATGCCGTCAGAAAAACGCTGTCCATCCTCCCCAACCTCAACAGCCGCAACGGACTTAGACAGGTGCCGGCGGATAATTGGGCGCAGGGCTGACTACAACCACGGCGCGCCTGTCTCCTCCAGCTCATTACGATCACTCAGAACTTTTCCCCTAAAGACCCACGCGGCCACACGGCTCCACGTATTTCATCATGGAAGCCCGCGCTGGGATTCATTCGCTGACTCAAAGCGCTGACACTGTAGCGGCCATCATATGCAAGCTGTTGCTGCGCTGTTTGGACAGGTAAATGATCACGCACGATGCGTCGCCATTCCATTTCAGCACAGACTATCGTTAATGAGCACATCGCCTATGCAAATTTGACCGCATGGGTTGGTAGGTACTACCTAGCCTACTGTAGTTGATAGTGTTACTGGGCAACCGTACTTCCAAAATGTGCTGTACGGGTGTGTGGTGCAAGGTTTGCAAAATCAACACTAATAAAATACTACTGTATTGGTGGGCCCAATATGTGTCTCATGAAACACCTAATGCATATGTCTATTTCCTCTGCTACAAGACCCCCAGAACCCTAAAATCATGCTTTAATTGAATTGTGTGTATAAAGGGGTAAAGATGGGTGCAAAGAGGGCATCCACACTGAGTTTCAAACCTGTAGCACTGTATCCTTGCAGTGGCAGAGACCTGGGCTATATTCCAGCTGGCATCTTCTCAGTATGGCACTTGCTGGATTCCTGTTGCTGTTTCCTGCACCCAAGACTTGGTTTGGGCAGAATAATGGACTGACACACACACACTTGCCACTGCAAAGGAAATCTAATATGAAAACAACAAAAGCAGCGACTTCTAATAATTCTCTTAGTGTCAGCTTTCTGTTCATATTTTGAGGTATTATGACATTTTTGCATAACCCAATGTTTAATTCCTCTACTGTGTTTATATATGTAATAAGTAATATCTAAGTAATATTTGTATTCTATGTACTGTATGTAAAATGCTACTAATCAAAGTAATGCAAAGTAATCATTCTGCATTACTGCGTTACAAGAACTAGAGTTCCCTTTCCGGGCTCCCAACGCGGGGCGGCTCCGGCGGTCCCCCGGCGTGGATAGGAGGCATGGGCACATGGACCAAAGTCACATGGGGCAAGTGCCCTGGAGGGAAGGCAGGCTGGAGCTGCTGCGACAGGGAAAGCCCAGCAGCGGAGAGGTCTGGCTGGACCTGCCGAGGCGGGGAAGGCCCGGCAGAGGAGGAGGCCGGCTGGAGCTGCTGCGGCATGGAAAGCCCTGCAGCGGAAAGTCCCGGTTGGGGCTGCTAAGGCGGGGATGGCCCAGCAGAGGAGGAGGCCGGCTGGAGCTGCTGCGGCATGGAAAGCCCAGCAAAGGAGGAGGATGGCTGGAGCTGCTGCGGCATGGAAAGCCCAGCAGATAAGGAGTGATGTGGCTGCAGCGTGAAAAGCCCAGCGGGGCGGACACGAGCTGCGTCCCGGAGGCGGGATCCGGTGGACCCCCTTCAAGCAGCGACTCCCTGACGCGGGGTGGCTCTGGCGGGCCCCCTTCGAGCGGCGACTCCCTGACGTGGGGCGGCTCTGGCGAACTCTCTGTGAGCGGCGACTCCCTGACGCTGGGCGGCTCCGGCGGACCCCCTGCGAGCGGCGACTCCCTGACGCGGGGCGGCTCTGGCAAACTCTCTGCGAGCGGCGACTCCCTGACGCGGGGCGGCTCCTGCAGACCCCCGGCGTGGAGTGGACTCCCAATGCGGGGCGGCTCCTGCGGATCCCCGGTGTGGAGTGGCTCGCTGACGCGGGGTGGTTCTCTGACGCGGGGCGGCTCCTGCGGACCCCCGGCGTGGAGAGGCTCCCTGATG
>JAODUH010004424.1:597-10709 GCA_027564835.1 Typhlichthys subterraneus | reverse complement strand
GGGGGGAGAAGACAGATAGGGGAAAGACAAAATAAACAGGAAACAGCGGCCGATGAGCAGTTTGGAGTAGTTTCCTCAATTTATAACATTTGCAATTTACATCTTCCTTCCTGTGGTCTCAAATGACACAATTTATAAATAACAGCATAATCTACAGTTTTCTCTTTCACACAAAACATTTAGATAGTATGCATGCTTCAAAACCTCTTTATTACCAAATCTTGTTGCTGTCAGAGGGCCAATAATGTTGAGGAATGTGTTGCTTTTGAATATGAGCACAACTTCTTCCAGCATCATCTACACAATGCACAAGGAAATCAGTGTATTGTGGAAAGGTCCTTCAATTAGGCAATTCAGCAGCAGAGCTATCAGTTGACAGAGCTAGAGGCCCAAGCCAGCCTTGAGATCTGGCGGTGGGGCATAGTGAAAGCAAAACTCATTAAACCTAGGGATTATGGGCCAGCCCACACACACACACAACCATCACAGTTTAGTCAGGTATGCGCCCAAGGATTCATAAATAACACAGCCTGCCTCTCAGACGGGAGACGCCGGACAGACGCCTTTAATTCGTCTGTCAGGAAAATTAAAAGCCTTAATTACCCCAAAGGCTTCTGGGGGAAACGAACTTTAACAACTCAGATGGTCTCGGTGCCGAGTGCAGTTTGGCCAATGTCTTCTCAGCGCTGGGTGTTCCGATAGATTTTCCAGAAGGATGTGGGTCTCTACAAGTGTGACAGCTGCTTAAAATAAAGTGACAATTTTTAAATGGGATTTCAAACCTCAGTGAGCCTTGCATCCGGACAACCCCCCCCCCCCCCCCCTTCCCCTCACAGTACCAGTGTTTATCAAACAAAAAAGGGGGAGGGGCTACGATTGTGCGAATATGTCCCTGCCATTGCATGTCTGAGCGCTTGCCATCCCTGGGTGTATTTTATGGGTGCCACATGTGTGCTGCTCACCACTTTGAGTTGAACTCTTACGATAAAAAAAGAATAATAATGCCAGATGATGCCGATGGTGGACAGGTAATTTTGTACAGTCATAGAAGACTCACCACAAGCCATGACTTAGATGCACATTCATAGAAACTGATCGCTGGTGTAGTACTAATGAAAACCCTTCAGCTCTGAAGGCTTTCTACCCTTTATTATGAGATGTGAGTGAAACGGATTGCTTATATTGCTTATGCCCCCATTACCGCCATAGTGCATAGCCTGTGATCATGGTATGCAAAAAACATGCATGCACACACGCACGCACGCACACACACACAAACAGACACACACGCGCGCACACATACACAGCAAGAGAGAGAGAGGCTGAACTCGGGGACTAACAGGAAATGCAATTACTGTACGTCTGGGCACGGCATTTCTCAACAGTAAGGCCAATTTCACAGCAATTTCAGTGAGTCAACAGCTCGTAAGTAATCGTAATGAGCACCTTAATGTTTTCACGCGACGCCGAGCACCCGCTTTGTGGTTTTATCACTTGGTCATTTGATCCGGCTAATACTCCACAAACTATTTATACTGTACACAGGAGCTGTGGGCTTATACAGGTTCCTGGGTCCCTAGAGGAGACCCCTCCTCCCCTTCTCTCCACTGCCTTTGCATTTGTGGAATACCGTTGTTGAAACGCTTGGGTCGACAGGAATCGTGTTCTGTGTGCCTTGGTTCACGTTAAGTCCAGTGGCTAGTGGGTTGGTGGTGGTGGCCATTTTGTGTGCCACCCTGCCTGTAGACTCGCAGAGCCAGCCTTTACTTAGGTAAAGTCTGGGTTACAGCACTGGCTAACTGCGTCAAGCCGCCTACTTGACAGTAGAGGTATTTTGATTGACATGCACCACAACCGTCTACGTAACTCAATGACACAGTCGGACGTTATACTAGAGGAATTTGCTGAGAAACTTACAAAACACAACTTTTCAGTTGTTGTTCTGTTAGATAAGGAGGCTACGGTTAGTCCTTAAAATGTACAGTATGTAATAACTCAAATTAATAAATAATATAGGCTACTAGCCAGAATTACAGATACAGACTTCGTGAGTGACCAATCTACACTTTTTTGCCAAAAGTTTTGGGACGCCTGCCTTCACCTGCACATGAAGGTGAATGACATCCAATTCTGTTTATAATGGATCTACTTCCTAACTGCCATATTTTCCGTAGATATTACATCCATTTCCACTGCTGGGTGTCATCTGCATGATGACACCCAGCTTTACCGGTCTACCATGCCTACCTCCACTCTCCCACCCACCTCCATTTCTGATTGCTTAAAATTAAATCAAATCCTTGTTCTCCAGCTTCCTCAAACTTAACACTGATAAAACTGAAGTTCTCCTCATTGGCACTAAATCCAATCTGACAGTTTCTCTCTTACTATTGATAACTCCTCAATTTCGCCCCTCCCCTCGTCAAGAGGTTGGGTGTCATCATCGACAGCACACTATCATTTCAAACTCACATTAATAATGAAATTAGGTCTCACACAGTACAGAAATATTCGTTCACACCCTAGTTACATCTCGCATTGATTACTGCAACTCCCTTCTCTATGGTCTTCCCCATAAATCCAGACAAACATCAACTGGCTCAGAACGCTGCTGTATTATCACCAGAAACCCCTTTTATGAATCATATCTCGCTCCTGTCCTTCAGCATCATTGGCTATCTGCTAATTAATGTATTGAATACAAGATTCTGCTCCTCACTTTCATGGCTCGTCACAATCTCGCTCCTCTGTACCTCACTGCCCTTCTTCACACCCTGCACGCACGCTCAGGTCTTCCTCCTCCTCCATTCACCTCACTGTACCACCCCCCGTTAGTCCACCATGGGGTTTAGAGCCTTCAGTCGCTCTGCCCCCCCCCCCCCCGCCGGAACTCCCTTCCACCAGACATCCGTAACATCGATTCTCTATACATTTTTAAAACTGGCTTAACAACACATATCTTTAAACTTGCATATTCAACATGATCACTGCTCATCTGGACACAGCAATCTTGTTTTCTTAATCGACTAGAACCTTACTGATTTTATGGACTATTATTGTTTTTATTTATTAAATTATTATCACATTGTTATTTACTTTTGTCTTGTAAGGTGACTTTGGGTGATTTGAAAGGCACCTATAAATAAAATGTATTATTATTATTATTATTATTATTATTAATCATCCGTGGGTTTTAATATGGAGTTGGCCCACACTTTGCAGCTATAACACCAACAGCTTCATCTCTTCTGGGAAGGATGTCCACTTGGTGTAGGAGTATGTTCATGGGAATTTTTGACCATTCTTGAAGCACATTTGTGTTGTCAGGCACAGATGTTAGACGAGAAAGCCTCTGTTCTAATTCATCCCAAAGGTGTTCTATCAGGTTAAGGTCAGGACTCAGGAGGTGCAGGCCAGTAAAGTTCCTCTACACTAAACTTTCTCATCCATGTCTTTATGGACGTTGCTTTGTGAACTGGTGCGCAGTCATGTTGGAACAGGAAGGGGCCATCCCCAAACAGTTTGGACATGATATTGTCCAAAATGTTGTGGTATGCTGAACAGTTCCTTTCACTGGAACTAAGGGGCCAAGCCCAAACCCTGAAAAACAACCCCACTCCATAACCCCCCCTCCACCCAACTTTGCACAATGCAGTCAGGCAAGTACCGTTCTACTCGTCCATCGGCTTGATTCGCCACTCCAGAGAACACATCTCCACTGCTCTAGTGTCCACTGGTAGCGTGCTTTACACCACTGCATCCTACCGTTTGCATTACACTTGGTGATGTAAGGCTTGGATGCAGATGCTCGGCCATGGAAACCCGTTCCATGAAGCTCTCTACACACCGTTCTTGAGCTAATCCACTAAGGCCACACAACGTTTGGAGGTCTGTAGCTATTGACTCTGCAGAAAGTTGGAGACTTCTGCACACGGTGCACCTCAGCATGCACTGACCAGCGCTCTGTGATTTTATGTGGCCTACCCCTTCATGACTGAATATCTGTTGTTCCCAATCGCTTCAACTTTGATATAATACCACTATCAGTTGACCGTGGAATATTGTTTGGCAATATAGTGTATTTCTCAATTTTGGAAAGCGCTGTCGAGCTTACAGGGGTCTATGTATCAGACGTTCAGCACAGAGTTGCATATGTGACGTAGTGCAGATGGACGGATGAGGCCGAGACAACCGTAATACTACTACTCACTACTACTACTTCACAAGGGCAGGCTTTTAGAAGATATGCTTCCTGGTTGTTACAGGGGACCCCAGAACCCCAGTTATCCTATACAGTATAAATATATATTCCTGTTTTGTCTTAAATATATAAACCTGCGCTTTAAAAAAGGTATACAAGTTCAAATTCAAACTAAAAGCACCTCCCAAAAACACTTCAGTGCCATAGGGGGCTCCTTCAGAAGCTCCGCCCTCAACATTGGACACACATTGAGAAGGCTAGGATATTGTTGTCGTGTGCTGTATGGTGGTCCAGAAGAAGTACCGGATTGTTATTTCAAGACGCACAGATAACAAACGGCTCTCTGCTATCTCCCCGCAAGCTAGCGGACTGCGGGGAGATATTTGGTAAATTTGACAAAGAAGGTGTGTTAGCCTACCTACCGACTATGCCTTTAAAGTGCATGTGGAGTCCACGGGGAGGGGGAGTGAGGAGCGGCACCCCCCTGCACTAAGGAGCAGAAGAGGCACAGAGTCAAAACCAAAACATGTTGTTAACGTTAGTTTTAACCACAAGGGCCATTAAGGACAAAAATAGTCACTTTAAGAACGTTCTTATTTGCACTATGGCCTGGAAATAGGTAGAAGAGAATAAAACTAAATATTAGTAGTAGACATTACTACTACAGTAAGACACATCCAAACCATAATTGCATTATATCCAGATGTCTCTGATGCAAAGCTTGTTACGGCAGCCATTGTTGTAGCAACACTACCAACTCCAAAAACATTACCAGCAGGAGCGACCATATTAGGGATGGCACGATCCACATCTTTCAGTCCCGACACCTATACTTGGGTATCGGCCGATACTGAGAACTGATCCAATTCAAGTGTTAAATTAAGTTGTATTCCAGTATTCCACTGTGACTGAGGAAGAGACTGGGAATCAATCATGCTTTGTGTAACGAACCATCAGGCTTGAACATTGCTCTCATAACTCTGTAAAGCATAATATAACATGTGCTATATATTAATATAAGGAAATATTACAATGTTAATTACAATGGCTTAGACCAGAACGATTAGTGCGGAATTGAATACTGTATTTGGTTAGATTCTTTATTAAACACACAGTTAAGTTTTAAATTGACCAACTTAAAAGACGTGTCACAATAATTCATACTACATATTCTTTAAGCAACTTTGCAGTAACAGTTATTTAGCTACAGACATGTTGATTATGGTAATACAGTATTCTCATCACTCCACATGCCTGTCCGGACATTAATATGTTTTAATTATGTACCGTCAGCAAGCAACTTAGTTTCCTTCTCCGTTGATGGCAGTATAATAAACCATTTAAAATATTAATAGATCAATAAGAAGATTAGTAAATATGTTGATCACAAAAACCAAGAGCAAAGAGGGCAGAGTGATAGAAAGGCTGGCAGGGTTTTACAGACACACGAACGCACACACACACACATGCAGTCACAACTGGCAGCTTTGTGAGTGTGCTCATGGGTTGTCAGCACATACAGTAGGTAGCTCTGTGCCAAGATGATTACACAAATGCGGCCTTTGTGAGCAGTTGCCTTGATTAAACCGAGGCCTATGTGCCCCTGCTGAAAACGACATGCAGGAAAACGCCTTTGGTGGTGCCAAAATTCACTTGCCCTGTTAAAACATCGCTGCTGTCAGGGTTGTTTTCACTCTCTGTCCGGGAAACTAAATTTATCATGCCTCAACCACCAACCCCCCCCCCACACACACACACAAGTGAATGTGCATGATTATTTGTGCACAAAAATAAATATTGAAATCTTATAGGCATTAGTGGTCGCAGATTGCTGACACCGATACATTTGAACAAGGGATTATTTACAATAGGTGTGAAAATAGTTCTGCTGTTGTTTACACCATATAAACAACAGATGTTATATTGTTCAATATGGTGTCAAATTGGGAAGCAACATTTATTTTTAAGTACATTTGTGGTGTTTTTATTTAATTATGAGAGAAAGAAATAAATAAAGAAGGAATAAGGCAGACAAAGGATGTGAGAAATGGAGGGAAAGAAAATGGAGACTGGAGGAGGGCATAAATGACCACAATCTTTTTATGGATGCTGTTATTCTTTTAGCCTGACCACAGAATATTCAGCACAGCAAAAACGTCCAACTTACTACACTTTATGGTGTGTGTGTGTGTGTGTGTGTGTCTCAACGGTTATTTATATAGTTATATGGTGTCAACACATTCAACAGCAACGCAAGGACATACCTTGTGGAATTGAGCGATTTATGCAGTGCAGGTAAGCAGCCTCTAGAGGTCAGTGGAGATCCGGTTGGACCATTCATAGCAACAACGTTCAAAAATATGCTACAGTAAATTCAGCTAAATGTCATTTGTGTGAGCTTGGTATGTTATGTTTTTATCAGTTTGGACATTTAGTGATAAAAAAAATGCATAAAAAAAACAGCTTGTATCAAGTAGGCTTTATGTTATTAATTATTATTTTCAAAATCATATATTGTAATAATCTTATACTGATTCAAAATAATGGATGTGAAATACAAGACAACTCACTGCATTTCACATTAAAATTACATTCAAAAGGTGAACAACACTTCCCCCTAGTGGTAATATTTTAACCGTAGAGAGATGTTTACATAACAGAACGCAGGCCTAGGCCAACTGCATTTAGAGAAGGGAGCGACACTCAACCGTTGTGTTCTGTTAAAAACAACTATAATTTTTTCATCAAGTTAACTTTTTCTCCTTTTTTATTTGTATGTTAAATAATCCAAAAGTACAGTCTTACACACACACAATACACACAATCAATATTACCACACAATCTTACACACGCATTAGCTGGCTACTGGGTGTAATTGTTTGCATTATGCTTTACAGTAGGCCACAGTGTCATTCTGGTTTTCCCCAATGAAATACAGCATGTATAAAAGCTCCCCATGCAGGGTATAGGCCAGCACTCAAGAGTAGGCTCGGTTACACACCATGCCAGCAATGCTAATCAGTTGGCCTACTTGATAAAACATGGAGAATATAAAGAAAGTCCATATATAGTGACTGAAAACAGCAACAATATGATTTAAAGGATCACTCACCACAACGCTATACTTTAAAGTTGAAATGTGGCAAACTTTCAAAGCCACTTCGTTCACTGCTCATACCTTCCGCTCCTGTCCCGCAGGTTGGACCAGACGGTCAATCAAGCTATTATTTTGTGGTGGTTTGAGTTAACCTACACGCTGCCCCGATACAACAGGATGATACCACAATCGCCAGGCCAAGTGCATTCTTGAAGACATGAACGCGTTCCGATGGAAGTGACTGCGTTGGAAATGGAAAACACTAATGGACATGGAAAGTTTAAATCGTGTAGGCTTACAAGATAACGGCAGATCAAACTTGATAAATTATTTAATCAGTGCTTATCTACAGCACCGGCAAATTCCATATAGGACAATGATGGGTCAGCATCACACTGACGATAATAGCCTATATTTCAGCTAATCATCACTGCCATCTAAAAACATCCAGATATAATGGCAGGTAGCTCTACGTGTTGCATAGGGGAGACTGGGATAGTTCAGAGATACAAACTAAACATGTTTGCGGCTATTAAATGGTGTAACACAAACAGAAAATGCATAATTTAGTCTCAGACAAAGAGTGAAATGTTACAATGAACTCCATATTCCGGGTTAGTTCTAAAATAACATACTCTATGGATGTAACATTGTGATTGACCCTGGGGTAATTGTAAAATGAAAAACGTATTATTACAAAAACATGGTATTGAAAGATTTTTATTCCACACTTATACATAAATGTGTAAGAATGCATAATGTATTTTTCATTCATAATAATAATTAATACAATTACATTATAGTGTTTAAGTGTGTCTTGCACCGTTATTTTTCAGTCAGTCTCTCTTCAAAGAACTATAAACATTAAATTCAATTAAATATGTAGAGCTTAAGTTTGCTTGGTTGTAATTCTGAAACATTTTTATTGTTACAAAAATACACTTTCATTCTTCGACATATTATTCTCTGCTACATGGTTCTATTTCCTCACATGCAATAATGACAATGACATTAATGTTATTCGACAATTGGTTCCCGATTGGAGAAATTGCATGTGTTACAACTAACCCATGTTACAAATATCCACAGTCTCCCCTATCTATATCTGTGTGTAAACACTCTGAATATAGGCCTATACTGCCGATATAAATACAATTTTGTTTGCTGTAGCCGTTTGGTGAACACTTTTAGATTGACAGTTGGTCAAATCAGCTGATGCAATTGCGTCATAATTTTCACTTCTGGATACTGTTGGGACTAGGATGCCTATGAGATAAGAAGGGAAGAGGGAGGCTCTATAATTTTGAAGCTATACACAGTGCCTTGCATGTGAAGCCAATAACGTTTGCAGCACTTACAGGTTTGCACATGTTCTCAAAGGCTCCTCTGCAGCACTTGTGGACAGAGATTGAGTGCTTCAATACAGTGAAGGCTATAATATTAACAGTGATTAGCAGATTGACAGATTTGGGGTTAAGGGGGGTGCTTTAACACAACTGATGATCTTACCTTTAATTAATAGGCTGGATAATTGATGAGCAAAAATCTATGAACCTCTGGAACTGGACAAGAACAATTTCTGGAACAAATTTATAATATAGGCTAAACATAAACTAAATAGAAAGTGTGAGAACACATGGGGTAAACTGTAGATTAATGACAAGATATAAAAGCTTATTAATTCATATTTATGTAGGCTAATAGATTTAAAATACAGGCTAAAGGCTAAATGATGGTGGGACCTGAGTAATTGTGACAATCCTCAATGTCCACCTGTTGGAATAAATATGAGGTTCGAACAATGCTATATAAATCAAATATAATCTATAATCTATTTTGAGAAATGGCAGCTCTTTGTAACAGCAACAGCAAACATAATTACTTTCTGATGATTTCAAATGGTCTAAACTGCAGGACCATTTGCAAAATAATGTGTGCATGAAGGAGATGCTTGTAAAATAACTGTAATCGTATCCAATCTGGATTCAAACAACTGTATGCATAGGTTTGTTGCATGAAACTGTACATTCAATATTACATTTCTATATTTTAGTGCTGTGTGGGACCAATTAGTATACAGTTGCCTACTTCAGACTAATAAATAAGTATCCCACATATGTTAAAAAAGCAAATAGAAACCCACTTAAATCTAAAAGAAAAGTATGTTTGCTTCCTTAAACTGCAGGCTCATGCAACCAAGAATGAAAACCAGTTATTTCAATCAAAAAGCATGACACACCCTGCAAGACTCTTGTACCAATCTATAAATCTCCTCCTGACAAGATAAATTTTTCTTTCATCGCAACCTTCCTGGCAAAGTGGACATTCTTGTTTTACCTTTGGTCCTTTCACTTAAGCTTTCATCGTGGCTTAAATGTGGGTCAATGATTCCAAAGTGAAATGTCTTGTGGCAGAAAGCTCCTACAAAGACATCCAGCGTTTTGTCTCAGCTGTCATCGGCGTGAGGTGTGAGGTGAGATGTGAATGCTATAGGAAGGGACGCCGGTACATTATTATAAGATGATGGTGAAGGTGCTTTTATTGTACATGTAGCGAAATTTGTTCTCTGCATTTAAACCATCCCTCAAGGGAGCAGTGGGCAGCCGCTGTGCAGCGCCTGAGACCAACTCCTGATTGGAGCCAGTGTCTCTGGTCAATGACACTGGCAAACATCACTAACTCCTCACCAGGTGTCAAGGTGTCCTTGAGCAAGGCACCTGAACCGAGCTGCTCCCTGTGAAGAAGGACCTCCATACCAAAGTATATAAATGGGCACATTTCACCAGGGGGTATTGGGGGGGGGGGGGGGGGGGG